>CAUZXH010000155.1:0-111432 GCA_963584085.1 Pyrausta aurata
CGAATCCGATTGCCTACCAACGAGTGCTTCGGTTGACTCGCTCGAACGGAGCACCCGAGAGTGCCATTTCGTTACTTTCAAGTTCGAGTTCATCTAAATTTATGTTCATATTTAAAGCCAGCCAGCCATTTATTCACGCACGTTTAAACTGAAATTCAGCTACGTCAACATTTAAAATTATTTGCACTTTGATTTTGAAGCTTAAACACCTGATTTATGCATTGAACTTGGCTCAAAACGCATCCGTGCGCCTGGGGAACAAACATTTTATCCAAAATTTAAAATTGTGGATTTTGATAAACGAGATGTAGTACGGGCAAGGCCATCGTACTACATTCAACTTTATTTTGCGCTTACGTTGCGCCCTACTTTAGGCGCACAGTTATTTAATATTCAATCACGGACGAGTAAAAATAGTATTCAATATACAAAATATTGTTATTTTATTTTCATACAGCCAGACCTAGGTCAATGATTTATTAGTATTACACATGCCATTAGGTGTTTAGGTATGTATGAATGACCCCTCCCCGCCCACTTACTGCTGTTTTCGAAATACACTTTTACGGAGTTGAAAGCTTGTTATTTTGCGTAACAAAACAACGATCCATATACGTAGTGTTACAATATAATTTATTAAAAATAATAAACCATATGGAAAAAAATGAACATATTTTTCTAAAACAGCAACACTAAAGATAAATCATGTGGGATGATTATCGTTTTCAAAATCATCATCACGCATCAGAGTCATGCATGCATGCAAGACGACCAACAAAGTGGATGCAACGGTAATTTAAGTTTAAAGATAAGAAAAGAACACCGTATTTAGGAAGTTAGTAGCTAGGTGTTACCACAGAATATATATAGTACTAGTGTTACAGCGCGTACCATACATGCACAATAGTGTGCAGGCCTTGACCTTGAGTCGGGGTCGGGGCGCTGGCGGCTGGCGCGCTGCCAGCGCCGACCCTCGACTCACCCCCGCGCGGCTGCGTCCCGATCCCCATTCCCCAGTCAACACAATTCAAAATTCCTACAGATCAGGGGCTGTTATTATTTGAACGAACAGTAATTTTATTCAATATTTGCAAAACCAGGTGTGTTGTGATAAAATGAGTTTGTAATCTAAGATGAACACGATATCTTTTTTCTTTTAACATTGTAAACCTTTTGAAAAGAACCTTTTTATTTATTATATCCCTTTTAGCGATAAGACCGCCTCAGTTGAACATATTTCTGTAAAACTATAAACTGAGTTTTGTAATGTGCAATAAAGCGTTGTCTTCCTATGTATCCCGTAACATATAAACATATTTGATTTTAAGGAATAAATGGCTTATTATTACTCGTATTATTATCATAATATCTAAATTAGATGCACGCTTAATTACAACATGATTTGAACAGGAGTACAGAGGAATACCTAAGCCTAAGCATAGCTACACGAGTAGCGCGTGGGCTGCAGCGCGGCGCGGGCGGTGGCGCTTGGCGCACGCGTTGAAATCTTTCGTTCACGCGGCGCGGGAGCATGCACAATGCCGTTCTCATACTATTTGTTTAATTTTCGATTACTTTTTACACAGCCTTTTTAGTTTTTATAAAAAAATAAAATAAAAAATAAATCGCCTTCAAAAAACTGACTAATACGATTAAAATAACGCATTCGTCTTCTATTTAGAAGAAAAAAAATGTTTTGGAGTCGGTGCATGATGTCAAGCTTACGTAACACCAACAGTCTACACACATCATGCACCGACTGACTCCAAAAGAATTTGTTTCTTCTAAATAGAAGACGAATGCGTTATTTTAAGCTTTTTAGTCTGTTTTTTGAAGACGGTTTGATTTTGTGATATCCTTAGAGATAGAATAGCTTGCCAACCTTGAGAGACAGGCTTTTGATATTAAAAGAGGCGGTTCTTAAACTACAGTGTGGAAGGCAAGAGGGAAGTCACCACACTATCTTCCCTTATTTCGAGTTTTGGATAAAACTCCACCGACAAGAGCCTGGCTTTTAAATTTGATCATATCAGAGATAGAATGACTCACATTGAGTACACCAAACATGACAAATAATCTTACATTGTGAGCAAGTGCTGTGCTTTCCAGCATTTTTTTTTCAGCAAAAATTGCATTCCAGCCCTCCACACTTTTGAGCAATTACTCAGGTTTCTTAGAAGATAAAAAAATGCTTAGCAAACTTTGCATTTTTCTTTATACAATTTTACTTAAAATTTTTACTAATTACTCTAACATAGATACCTATGTTTTATAAAACGAGCATGTTTTCTTTTCTTATAGTCTAAATGAAAAAAAAAAGAATGTTTGCCATAGAGATCGGCTACATAACTGCGGCAAAAGATGCCTAATCAACAACGCGGTATGCACAGCGCACACGATACAATTTGTCAGTGCAGAGCAAATTGACCGGATTTATTAGAACTCCGAAATGTAGCACAATAAATTATTAATTCGGCACAAAAGTAGGTACGGTCACTCTCGCGACGCACACGCACGCCATTTGATAACATGCCCTTCACCCCACGTTGGCCTCTGATAATAACAACCATACAGCTTTATTGTTTCAGTAGGTAGCTGTTTTTAACAGCGCTCATTCTACTTACGCTTTTAATGAAAGCATACGATCGCAGCCAAACAGCGTTGATTTAAGCTGGATTCAACTTGATCAAAATTATCACGGAGTCTATAAATGACGGTAAAAACCCAGTTCTTTCCTTGTTTATGGACCTAAGCAAAGTCTTTGACTATGTAGATCACTGTATACATCTTAATAAACTCAGTTCCTACGGCATTCGTGGCAAAGCTCTCGATTGGCTTAACAGCTATGTAAAGAACAGAAAACAGAGCACGGAAATAAATAGAGCAGTCCAGGATGCCAACAAAAAATTCTGTAGGCAGAATTTTAGGTCTCGGGAAATCCTGAAAGAATGTGGAGTCCCTCAGGGGAGTATTTAGATCCTCTTTTGTTTTTGCTGTTTGTAAATGACTTGCCGAAATCCATATCGCATAAATGCATACTTTTTGCGGACGATACTACAGTATTAATTAGGGTAGATAAGAACGACTTGGCTCAGCAAACTTTGAACCAGGCCCTTAAGGAGGTAATTGACTGGACTAATAAAAATAATTTATGTATTAGTTAATAAAACGAAATTTATACTAATCCATTATAAATCTTGACATTAAATATAATAATCAAAAAATCTATGAAGTTGTTCTCTTTAAATTCCTAGGTTTCACTTAAGATATACACATGAATTGGAAAGACCATGTTAGCCTGGTGTGCCAGAAACTCAGCCGGTTCATGTTTGCCCTTAAAAGAATTCGTCAAACTATATCTTATTACGCGGCCCTAGCGGCGTACCACGGCCATGTCTCATCAGTGTTAGGCTATGGTTTGTTGTTGTGGGGAATCTCGGTTGATGCGGATAAGGTGTTCAAAATGAAAAAAAGATGCATCAGAGTGATAAATGCTGCTTGGTTTTTAGATAGCTGTGCAGGAACCTCTGTACAGGAAATGTAAAATTTTGCCGCTTCCATGTATGTACTTAATAGAGAAGTATGCATTTTTGTTAACACTTAGGTACTCAAGATACTTTATGAAACGAAGCGATGTCATACCTCGTCATACAAATGATTTATTATATTTATCTAGTTAATAAAGACGACATCAATTAATAATTTTCTTATTGGTATTATAAATTAAATTATGGACCTATTTGCCTACCGATGTCTCGGTAAAATACGCTTGTACCTAGTTAAATACCTATGTAAGCACATCTCACTCATGTACCTACCGAATTTTATGCAAATAAACGTTTCATTTCATTTCATTTCGTCAAAAAAATAAGTAATTAAGAACTTACTGTATCCAACCTCCTAGCCATAAGGATATTTATAAGAAAAATATATGTAATATATCGATCGATATTTATAATAAATTGCCTGACGAATTGAAATTATTGGACGGAATATTGTTTAAAAATAAGTTAATGTACTAACTTATTTTTAAATTTTGGCTATTGACATACTGTTTTCTGCAGCCTTAAAGATTACTTCGATTGGAATTAGAATTTTAATAATATTATGATGACATTGTCTTTGACATTAGTATTGGAATAATAATTAATTTTAATGTTTGCATGCCTGCGTGCAGGCGGAATACACGCACTGCCTTAAATTTATAAGATCAAACTTTTGTATAATGTATTCTAAGCAAATAAATGATTGATTTGATTTGATTTATCATTATTTAAATCCGTATTACGCAACAGTTCGACAGCACAATTAGTATCCACTATTACGTCGAAGCACAAGGAGAGGAACGGGCTCTGAAAGAGCTCTTTGTGGCGCGGCCAACTGATGTCATGTTTATGTAGCTGTTAATCAGAATGTATCAGTGCATAAGGTCCGTCACGTGATGGAAGTGGCCCCTGAGCCCCTCCCTCTCCCGCGGGCCCCGCTGCACCGATAGCACATTCCATCAATTTCCTGCGCTAGCATGTGACACGCGCGCTCGACGCCGGCGGCGCAAGCTGCGCAGATACGATACGACACGTTCTTTACTATGCTAAGTAAGTAGTGGACTGAACTAGAAGACTAACTAGACTGTGCTGTGTACTAGAAGAGTAAAATGTAGAATGAACTTATGAACAAGGAATATGGAATCATTACAATTTATTTAAAAAAGGTTTGAGGAGTTTCAACTCTTTCCGAGAGGTTTAAGCTTTCCGTGGCAGGTTAAAAACTGATTTTGTTTAAACTTAGTATTAAAACATATGGTGGCAGATTTGTTCTAATTTTTGGCAAAGCACTGAAATTGAGAAGGGTAAAACAGTGCGTATTTTATGGGTCATGACGGTATTGAACTGTGACGTTGAATAAAGGCTAATAGAGCGGGCGTTGCATATGCAGGGCGCGACGACCGCGAAATGTTGCACTGAAGGCTGCAGTTTCGGCACGGGGTTCGTCGACCCGCGCTTCGGCGTGGTCACGCCGAGTCGGCGCCGCAGCGCGAGGGCGGCCGGCGGGGGGCGCAGGAAAGTGCAGCCGGTTTTCGCGGCCGACGGGGGGCGAAGGGCCAGGGGACGATCATGTGACTCCGGGGGAGACCGCGGGGCGGGGCGCGGGCCCCTCCACTCATTGATGCGAGCGCGCATGCCCTGACGTCACCCTGCGTCACTGCGCAGGGCAGGGTCTGGTTTAGAAAGTCTTTCTTTGCCTTACGGTTTCTCCTCGGCGCAAGCACGAGCGGGCCGAATACTGATGACAGCAGTGCGAACCAAAGAACGAGGATACTAGTTGATTTAAATACTCAACATTCATAATTCGCATTTGGGATTAAAATTAAAATGTTTGACCAATGCAGTTTTTGCAAGAATAAGAGAAGAACCTATTCTTAATTTTTAAGAAATAAAAACATTATTTTATTTGTACACAGGCCAGGAATCGCCACCGTTAGCGCTTCTGCTGCAGCTGTGATGGTTGACGCTTTGATATACTGATATTGAACTAAAACGCTCGGTGACTCATGCGCATCGGTAACGAATTTCCACGCGCTAAACCGTTTACTTTATTGATTTAATTATAAATGTATTATTTTTTAGAAAATGATGTTATTAAGTTGGATTTCTTAAAATTTTGCAACTTAGAAATACCTATTATATCTAGGTACCTAATAACTCGATTAATAGATGCCAATCACTCAACGTAACTCATTTAGGTATCTAAGCAATTAAATCAATGCTCAGGAACGCAACGTCCAGTACAACGCAGTAATCGTCGTTAACCGGCCTTTCAATATTTGAGTAGTAAAAGCTGTATAAGTGTTTATTAATTTAAAACATCAAGAGAAAACTTACGCGAGAATCTAGCGATTGTCTTAATCAGTCAGGTATCAAACGACAGCCGGGCGCCGCATAACAATGGAATTTCTATTGTGTCTCGTTTACACATACTTAACGAGTTAAAAGTTGCGATAACTCACCCTTTTATAGGAGGTAGAAAACCCATGTTTCCAGAAAGTAGTTTAAAAATCGATATATAGTGATTTTATGGATTTTAAAATAACCGACTCGGTAAGAATAGTCGCACGTGGCGCCGGCTGAGGAGCGCGCGCGCAAGCCTTTGGGACTGCGCGTTTTCGGCGGTGCCGTTACTTTACTACTAGCGCGCTGTTGACGCTTCTATTTAATCAACACCATCAACACGCGGTTCGAGAGACTAATCACATTGTACACAAGCCCATTACGCGGCCGTTACATAACAACCTGAATGATGCGTCAATGTTGTGTGTGCCAAAGCCGATTTTACGCAAATAAATACAATGAAGGAAAATGCAGATTTAATTAATTAATGATAATTAAATTTGATAGGTCCATAAAATGATTTATTTTTATTTTTTATTTTTATACAATAGCAAAAACGTATATTTGTTGACTAACTGTTCAAAAAAATAGAGGTCAAAATAACAAAGAATAACAAATAATGTTACACAAAAGCAGGCAAAAACAAACAACGTGCATGCAGGATGGGGCGTACCTACACAGCTCAAATTTCACTGGCGAAAATTAGACAAATGTTTCCTGCAGCGCAATGAGGGCTAACGCTTTTGTATTCGCCGCGAGGGGCGCTTGTGTAGCGTGAGGTCTCCGAAATGTCAAATGTCACTGTTTGTTTGTGGATAATAATGTACGGGTTTATTTCTATTTAGATTAATGTTTCGAATATTAAGCAATAATTTCCAGTAATTATGGCAAATACTATTTATGGCTCAATAAATGAGAGTGTTTTAAAAGGGGGACTGAGAAAATAAATGTTAAATATTTAATAACTTGTGTGTACTTACTCCTCTTTTTCTAATAAAGCTGGACTGCGGCATGCCCGATGTATTGTAATTGTAATATTAAGATTAAATGGCAAACTTGATTTTTTTATCTCTCCATCATGACAATTACACACCATAAAAGCTATATTCTGGACCTCACGCGACAGTGGCGCCAAAAAGCGAGCACAAAAACGGTAGCCCTCATTGGCACGTTATCAAATATCGTCCTCGCATCATGGATAAACCTAAAATGAGAACAGGGGAGGAAATATATAACTGGACAAATATGACATAGCCGCGGGTCTCTGTGGGCTATTTGCTCCTGCGCTGATAGACGCGTTAGTTACCTTACACTTACAATAGGCTGATGTGAAAGTTGCGGCTCGATTAAGGTTGTTTGACGTGTAGGACGGATTACTGACGGTCACTGCTACGGAGATGCCACCGTTCGCATGCAGCGGCAGCAGCGTGTGTGCGGAAAATGAATGCAGCGGCAAAGCTGGGCCGTCGTGTATCAGAAAAACAAGTACTTATTCAATTCTTGATTATTATAATTTCTTAAAACGGGTAAATAACCGATTTAGTCTAGATCTTATAATTTAGTTTGCTTTCAAAGACCAGATTATTAATTTTAATGGATGCTGTCTGAAATTAGAACTTAAAGTTAAAATTTTACCCTAAACGCCCGAAAATCTGGCCTCAGGACTTGAAAACTAAATTAACGTGAAATTGCTCTGCTGTTCAAACTTCAAACACAATTTATCGTTTCGCACGGCAACAGGACGAACAAGAATACATTGTTTTGAGGTTTTTTTATTAATTATAATTTACATCCCATTTCTCCATCGATTCTATGATCCGTGCCTTTTTTATTTTTTAGTTTAGGTTTGAGAGTATTTATTTACGTTTAATAGTCCAGAAATCTAGAAACCCGACCGATCGATTCTCGGTTCAATAGTACAAAATGTATTGAAGATTACATTCTGCAGATCGGCGCCAGCGCGTGGTTTGATAACCAATTGATCGGCCGTCACTCAGGAATCAATTTTAATTGCCTCCGCCCGCCCTCCCTCCTCTGGCGTCCCGCTCGCTCTATTAATAACGACCAACAACACTGGCTCACCCTTTGACCTCTAGTATTGACAATGCGTGGCTGTAGCCTGCCTGGAGTTCTGCATAAGCTATGCGTCCTATTAGGAATTCCATCAGCACCTGACGACACTATACCACGGTCACGTTTAAGATGACTCAAATCAATTTTTCATGGAATAGAAATGGTCTTCTGTCAATAATTAACTTTATGGCATCTATTCTACGAACAGGACAAATATTAAAGCAGTTACTTTAATATATTCAGGCAATGATTCTCTTGTTGCACTGTAAGTAATGTAATAATGTCACAAAGGATTTGCACACAGGTATAGTTGTAGTATCACTGTGCAGTGAGTGTGCACTCATGACAAGCATGGTTCGACTTTGGACTTGAATGTAAAATAAATCTAGAACTGTGAGATACTGTGGTGATTATACGAATGAATAATAAATAAGATGTTTAATTTTATATGGTTGATGTGGGATTTTTGATTGATTTTATGTCGGTGGGAGAAAACAAAATATAGCATCGTCATAATCATAAGTCACGAGTTCGCTTTCCAAACTTTTCAACAATTTAACTATTTGATTTGACTAACAACAAATACCTTTGTTTTAAAGAAAGAAAGAAAGAAAAAACGTTTATTCAGCACCAAAAAAATTTTTACAAAATTTCTCCCTTAAGTTACACTTAAAACTAAACTAAACATTTTGCTCTTACTTTAATGAAATCTCTTGTTTTAAAAGTACTTAGATACTTTTCGTTTGTGCTAGATATGTCAAACATTTTAAAGTTAACGAGGACATTTGATATGAAATAAACACAAGTAGCAAGTCCACGTACAAGTATTTTCATTCAACCCGCCCATCCAAGAACCTGCCCCTCTCCATCCGTATATCGGAACCTAACTTAAAAATTCAATGGATATCACGTGGCGCAGGTCCTGCGCATTGTAAACATCAACATAATACCACAGAGGCTAGCTGATAATATGCGCATGATTATGAAAACGATCGCGTTGACCGGCCTTGGACGCGGCTTCAGCCTTCTCTCAACTCTGACGCGACAGGCGTTATCGATTTCCCCTTTTTAGGGTTCCGTAGCCGAATGGCAAAAAACGGAACCCTTATACTTTCGTCAAGTCTGTCTGTCTGTCCGTCCGTATGTCACAGCTACTTTATTCTAAAACTATTAGCATCACACAGCTTTCCGATTCATGTACTAAAAGTTAAAAAAATGATATTTAAGGGGGGCTCCCATACATGAAACTAAAACCTAAAAAAATTTTTTTACTGAAACCTATACTTGTGGGGTGTCTATGGATAGGTCTTTCAAAATGACATGGAGGTTTCTAAAACTATTTTTTCTAGAAGTCTAAGGTTTGAGATAAAGACACTATGAAAAACAAAGCTATTGTTGCCGTCAAAAAATATTTTGATATTTTCGCTAGGTGAGTAAGTAAGTGGACCCCGATTCAGTTTAAGGCAATGAGGTTTTAAAAGTAATAGATACGCTATACGCTCACAAAACAAACGGCAAATCTGTGCCGGTCGCGCGCGAGCGACTGCACACATGCGCAATTCTTTTTAACCACATTCCTAGACTGGGGTGAAATAGATAGCATAAGTGAAACAGTAAGAACGAAAGAGATAGTTGGTAACTCTCTGCTACGCACTAGTGTCCGTTAAATGTCACTATTGGCCAATCACGGCACGCACAGCCCACTGGACATTGCGTCCTTTTCACACTTGTAAAAAAACTATTTACTTTCTCTTTCGCCTTTGTACTTGTATTGTGAAATGAATTTTAAGGAAAAAAATAATAAAAAGCAATGATTTATGCATTATTCTTGTTTACTTACTTGTGATACGAGATGCCCTGAACTTTTTTGTCATAGTTGGTACTCCTTTGAAACACACACGATGGCATTTTGATGGATTCAAACCAATTCACAATCACGAACCGAGACGTCACACTCGTTGTATAGCTTTTCGCCGACTGGGGCTAAGAGATCCTAATTAGGATCTTTTCGCGTGTTCACATAGCGCGCCCGGGTAACGTATCTATTACTTTTAAAACATCATTGGTTTAAGGGTGGTACGGAACCCTCAGTGCGCGGGTACGACTCGCGCTTGGCCGGTTTTATTTGGAATCATACTGGCTGAGCAATGTCATCCCCTGAAACGATGTATTTTGTCGTTTTATACCATTTCACTGTTGTATTTTGATGATATTTCTGCTCTTCTAGCGATGTTTTCTTCGGTACCTAGTACTAGTAATTTGGTTTGGCCGACCACTCGTGACAAACGCAATTTTCCGCGAGGATTAGATTACCTTAACTTTAAACTATAATGTTGCTCGCGGTGTGGGCGACTTCTGTAATGTATAGGTACTATCAAGTTTTTTACATCAAGGTAGAACATAATAATAACATGAGTCAGCAGTACACATTTCGATTTTTACAATAAATATCATAAAATGTCGAAATTTATAGGAACTTCAGTATATCCCTAGTAAAAACGCTTTGCTGTTGTATGTTCGTGGTGAATTTCATTTAATAGGTGATGGTAATGAGTTACTGTACCATAGAAATAAGGGTTATTATTACTCTAAGGTTGATGCCGGTTAGCGGAATCGTGTGCCACCAATAAGACTTGATTCATGAACAATGAAATAATACTTGTAATTGTTTCGTGACTTCGACGATTGTTGTTTCACAGCGGTGTTGGAATGGGTCAATTTTATTTATTTATTTATTTTAATCATTTATTTCAGGCAACAAAAGCCCATACAATAGATACCTTAACGAGTAACATACATAAAATAACAATATTAAACACATTAAAATAAATATAACACTATTTTGCCGGCGTTGTGTTGCGCAACTTGGTGTCCGATAACCGTCCACAATGCGCATGTCGTTATAATTTCGCGTGCGATGTTAATTTCTGCGCCGGCGCAGCCCAGCAGGGCAGTCCACACTGCCCTGCTGAGCACCTATTCATTTGTCGACCTTCATGAAAGCAGAAGAGTGTGGACTCTGGGTGACTCATCATAATCAGAGTAAAATTTCACATACGAACAGAATTGCAACGGGAATTTAATGGCGCTCAATGTCTAGAATGTCAATCAATCAATCAAAAATCATTTATTTTAGGCAACATTACAGGCCCATGCTTTAAAGACTAACATACATACATACAATAACAAATTAAAACATCGAACAAATGAAACACTATTTAGCCGGCGTAGTGTTGCGCCTTGGTGTTCAGTAACCGTCCATGAAACCAACGATACAAAACACCCTTCGGCCAAAATTCTGCTTTCATGAAGGTCGACAAATGAATTGAAATTCGTATTATAACAAGATTCCAACCGTTCGACCCTCAGTGAGTATTTAGTCTACATACGGATATACTCTACAATCTCCTTGATCTTCGTAGAGTAATGCAGCCGGGACACGTCCAGCAGTGCAGCGTCTCTGCCTATCGCAGAACGAAGCAGGTGATTCGGTCCAGTCGGGGCAGTGCCGCTCTGTATACTTACGAGTGGAGGGCTTTGTTTTCTCTCTCTGATCACGTCAGCCGTTGACTTTTTTACAACAATTTTCATAATAGAACCTATATAAATGTTTTCAAAGCTTTCGACAACAAAACGTTTTAAAATCATGTTGTCACACAGTATAGGTAGGTACTACTACTGTGCATATGAATACAAAGCTTCATTAAATAAAACCCCTAAAATCTAAATACCTACTATTGGGTTGAGGAAACAAAACTTGTTTTTTGAGCGCAAAAAAATCGTTACTAAAGTTTTAACAAGACAACGACCAATAACAGGTAAACTCATAATCTTAATACCTTTATTAGGACAATAACGCAATATATTTACAAGAACATTTTTATAATCCTTATGTTTTTTGGTAATTAAGTAATTAACATCCAACATACAACAAGTAACAAACATTCCTTTGTGCAGTCATATTATGTTAATAATTGTCTTATATTTTTATTTATTCATGAGATTTTTAAGTTTAAGAGCTGAATATGCCTACGAGTATGTTATCCACAGGAAAACACTAAAAAGTAAAGTAAAATTAGCCTGTAAACATTTCACTGCTGGGCCTTACCTCAAATATGAGGTATAGTATGTAGTACCTATGCTATACTCCACACCCGGGCTCAGTGCGATTGGCGGAGGGGTGTTTGCAAGGCAAGTGACCAGCTTTGCTGTCAGATTTTTTATTAAGCCTCCCATTAGGGCCCGCGAATAGGCTCATCGACTAATTTTAACCAATGTTAGCCGGGACCAGGTGATTAACGTGCCTTCCGAAGCATGGAGATGCTCGTGATATATTCACTTATATGGTCGGAATGACCACCGATCCAAACAATACCGCGCCGTAAGTTGCTTTAACTTCGCTATTACTAGCATAGTGATGCCACCATTGCGCTACGAGCACTTCAAGGAAAAACTAACAAATGTTATATTTAGCTATAAGTTAGGTCAACCATGAGTCAATCATTGTACGTACTACTACGTACATGTATAAGCAATTATATAGTAAAACTAGTACATTAAATCAAGTTTTGGTAAGTATTTTTTTATTGTTATAAAGTATATCGCGTGTGTTCATAGTGCAATATACTAAGTATTTTCGGCGTAAGTTCATATTCAATTAATGAAATATAGTTAATAAAACGATATGTATTTAGGATATGTGTATACTTCCTATTTACTGCCTCATTCGCATTTTAAAGCGATGGCTGCGCCAGAGGTCCCGGGTTCGATCCCCGGGTCGGGCCAAAAAATGTACCTGAGTTGAGTTGGTCCTGCGCCTGATCTTTCTCCGGTCGTGTCAGATTGCTGTCCCATCGGGCTATGAGAGTGACAGGAATAGAGAGTGCACCTGTGTTTGCGCACACACTTGTGCACTAAAATATGTCCTGCGCTGTCGGTTAGTCGTTGTGACTGGCCACCGTAGTCGAAATCGGCTAGAAGGACTATTTTTATTATACTTCCTTTTAATATTATAAATGTCAAAGTTTGATGTATGAATGTGTGTTACTCCTTCACGCAAAATATATTTTGATTTAATTTTACAATACCTACTAAAGTTCATACACTTCCAGTGTAGCACATTATAATATAAACTATTAATTCAAAATAACATTTAATAAGTAACAATATTTACGCGGGTGATGCCGCGGGGAGCGTTTAATATCCTCATCAAACCTGTTCTTTTAACAAATAAGGAGCATACAAGTTTTCAGGAACATTGCATGTAAGCAGAAGCAGTGGGAAATGGACTTTGTGAGACGCGAGCGAACTACCGAGCCGCCTCACAGTGGGTCGAAACAGTAATATGAGGGACTTAGAGGTTTTAAAAACAAATCGTATTTTTTGGATGCCGATCAATAGTCTTTAAGACACTCGTAAAGACATGTTATGTAACATTTTTCACTCAACCTAATAGATTGGCCATAAAAAAATAATTTGTTCTTTTTATGTATGAAACAAGACCAAAAGTCTTAAAAGATGAAATATGAAACCAAAAATTGCGCACGGGCGGGACTCGAACCAGCAACTTTCTGCTGATAAAAAAAAAAGGTTTTACAAGATTCTGATAGTACAAAACAATGTAGACTAACTACGTTACGAACCAGCAACTTTCTGGCTAACCGGGTCTCGAGTCCCGCCGTAACTCGAGTCCCGCCCGTGCGCAATTTTTGGTTTCATATTTCATCTTTTAAGAATAAAATATGACACTGTAAGTGTTAAAATAATTGTAAAACCATTGAGTAGCGAAGCGTTATCATTTCCAAGTTGAATTTATTCTGTAAAGAATAACTACTTGGCTCGCTGTTGCATAAACAGACGGGTAGATGGCGCTAACGTCACGCAATGACGTATCAATGAGACCAGGAATTTCGCGCGGTCGGACCGACAGCACGGTAGCTCAATTGGAAGAGCAGTTGGCCCGGTTAGCCAGAAAGTTGCTGGTTCGAGTCCCGCCCGTGCGCAATTTTTGGTTTCATATTTCATCTTTTAAGAATAAAATATGACACTGTAAGTGTTAAAATAATTGTAAAACCAAAGACCAAAAGTACTAAATATCTCCCAAGAACTGCTTGACCATGCCTTATTATGCCTTAGGTTGGCATAAGTGCATTGTGTAGGTACTTACATCCTAATCTATTTTTAGCTGCTCCAAACAGCAATTTTGCCTGTTAAACAGTTCGGAAAAAAACTTGACTAATCCTATTATGGGATTATAACAACAATTCTAATAAAAAGCGTCGATTAGGTCGTCGTCGGGTAGGTAGGTACTAGGAACTAATAACGTAGTTAGTCTACATTGTTTTGTACTATCAGAATCTTGTAAAACCTTTTTTTTTATCAGCGGATAACTTTAAAGTAATAATGATGTCAGGTCATTATGATATTTAATGATTAAACGAACTTACCTGTACGTGAAGTTCTATCATAATTATACGAAGTATTCGTCCGAAGATATTAGTATTATACACATGTAGTATCGCTTGCACTTATCACCACATAGCACAAATTTTAGAGCTAGATAAAAATAAATTACAGGTAAAAAATGTTATTTCCGGATTATATTTTAAAAAATAAAATAGAATACATTTCCGTATCCTGTAAAAAGAATTAAATAAATTAATAACACTTCCGTTCCGTCACTTCCTCCACGCCATTGCTTTTGAAGCCTTCATTTAGTTTAGAGATAATAATATGATGATATTTCCTAGAAATGGGTTTTTGTCAACACAAAAAGTATACATCGGGTGGGTGGGACTTTCTACTAATATCTTCGGACGAATACTTCGTATAATTATGATAGAACTTCACGTACAGGTAAGTTCGTTTAATCATTAATTATACTTCAGTATTCGTCCTCGATATTAGTATTATACACATGTAGATGTTTAGAGCATGAAAGAAGGAAATATCATCTATGAGTAAGTACTTGATCAATTCTTTCAAAGAATCATATTAAACAAATAAGTTACTTATGATAGTATGATTCTCATTAAGCAAGAATTATTTATTAGGTTAACAACAAGGAACTAGCAAAATCAGAACATAATGTACTGTCTACAGTAACTATTCTATAATAGTTATACTACTACGGGTTTATACCCGTGCGAGGGTATTTTGGAGTTGCTCAACCAAGTTACTAATACAGGTTGACATTAATATCGGCTGTGGACGTCGAGGCATGATGCCTAGGGCTGTGCGCGGATCTGTCAACTCCACTAGTCCGCAAAGTCACATTGATATACGGTTTTCTAATCAGAAGACTATAAGTTATCAGATTTTCTTAAAGGTTCATTTTGGAATTGTAAACAAATGAGACGCGCCTGGAAGACGAATAAGTAGTTAGGCCCGTTATTTGAATAAGAATTGGGTTATCAGAAATATATACATATTTCTAAAATTATTTGTAAAAGAAAACACTCTTATTAAGTACAAGTAAGTAAGTACGAGTTGTAACAAAAAACGATGGATGAGACGTCATTTTTTACCCATTGGTTCTAATGAGATCACGATTGAATAGTTAATCCAGATAGTCTACTGAATAAAATATTCAAGTAACATTATGTTTGTACATAAATTAGTGCGCAGCCTATAAACTCCTTTACAACATCCTGAAAAGAACTGCATTTTCAAAATCTTGAAAACCAAATTGAAAGCAATAAAACTGCCTTTTTATAATTCCATACTGAAATCCTTTGTTTATGGTTAGGTTAGGTTAGTTTAGTAAGGTAATCTGAAATCAACTTAGTAATTGTTTTATAAAAATCAATAGATATTGTTAGTTTTGCAATAACAATACCATCTTTTGATAAAAATATCATACTGAAATGCTGTAACATGTTGTTGTACATATTAACCATTACAATGTTTGTTATTACAACTTCTTGCAGGTTTTATGAAGAGAGGATACCAATGTTATAAATGGCCAGTTCGGCACAATTTACTGAAGAAAAAACATTATTTTATACCTATTACAGATTTCAGTCTTTAAATCTAAGCAAAAAAGGGATAATGGTGTTAAAGTAATTACCTACTGGCATCAAGTGAACTAAGCTTAGTATCTGCCAGCAGTGTCGATAGAAAAAACAGAACATGACATAAATAACCTGATTATTGGTTCTGCTATAATCATTTATATTTTATTCTTACACTTTTGAATAAACAAGCAACTGAAAAGTTAATTGTAAATTTTTTACAACTAAGTAATAGATGTATTAACGACAAATTCGTCCGCGTCGAATCACCGCGACGCATATTTGGCGCATATTTTAATAGTATTAGAAAATACGGGTACAAAATTAACAGTTTAAGTGTACCAAATTAACAAATATCACACACTGTAACTCTGTATTAAATACACTAGGATTTTGATGATGGATCAGTCATTCAGGGAATGAGCACTGGGTGAGTGAGTGATAAATTAAACGCTACGGGATCGATAGGCCACCGGTAGCATTTACAAAAGAATGACAAAATAAGTGAGGGTTAGTTTCTTTTCATATCCGGGTGACAGCGCGTCACTAATTCCTATAAAACAGTGTTATAAACACATTTTATTTTTATCAGAATTGCAAATATTTGTAGAAATGAAAATGTGGGTATTATTGTTTACTTCTCACAAGTTTTATGCAGCTATCACTATGTTACCTACCTAATGAAAGTATTTCGAAATTATGCGGTAAATATTCCATCTCTAAAAAATTCCAAATGATAACATATTGTTTCTAGTTGTAATCACTGAGCGCTTGCTGACCCGTTCTCACAGGCCGCGCCCTACCCCGTTGTTGAGGCGTCAGAATAATCTCACAACCATAGTAATACAGCTAATTTTCTGGATAGAATTTATAAATAACATCTAACCACCAATAACATTGGATAAGATATAAATCGGTGTAATATTCATATGACGATCATAAGCATCATATTCTTTTAAATTTACATGTACGCTTTAGTTCATGGTCAAATCCAGCATAAAACAAAAAACAAACCATGCAGATTTTGCATGTTTTTAAACAACAAAAAAAAAGGAAAAAATGAGCAAAGCTAAAAAATAATTTAACTTGATGCTCTTCCGTTTGTCTCTAGTATGCATGCAGCATGTCAATGTTTAGAATTAAAAGGAAAAGTTTATATATTGAGCCTTAGAAAGATGTGTAGCTTTTTTGAATAAGTCTAGATATCCTTATACTTAAGCATTGGGTTACTTATTTTTGATGTCTTTATTGTATTCCAAATAAATACATACATGTAGCCTAAATAGTAAAAAGCATACAAAACCACAGTTTTAATTTAAGTCTACCTTGGTTAATAATATCAAAATATTATGGTGAATTGCACCGAACATCGTAGCAGTAATATTTTATATCTAAAACTCTAGCAAAATTAATTATCTTCTCTATTTAATCAAAATATTCATGTAAAAAACAACTGAATTGTTGTTGTAAAAAGTTAGAAAATCCAAGGATAAAAAAGAAATCTTATGGAAAATTGTAAAAAACCTACAATATTCCTTTCCTTTACAAAACACGTAATATTGTATTACAGAACAAAATCTGTCACGACAAGGTTAGTCAAGTCGATGATGGTTAATGGTTATAAAACAATGTTTTCAAGTTAATTTACACTGTACCGACTATACAGATATCATCTATTTTTAGAGGTTAAATTGTGTTTTTTCTTTACTCTTTCTAATGATTTCAAATCAAATGAATTTGAAAAAGAATAAGCTCGACGTGTTCGAAAGAAGATTGAAGATCACGCTCTGTATAATATTATAGTAGCAATGGAAAAGAAAAAAACTTGTCTAATTTATAAAACTGTGTTCGCTCGATAATCGACTTAAATAAAGTACGACTCGCATCTTCTCAAAAGATAACCTTTCACCGTGTCTGATCATATGCTATACTGTTTTACAAATGATTCACGTAGCGTACCTCGTGTTCTGCAGTCTGCGGTTGTGTTGCGGTCCGATGCGATCCCATGCTCGAAGACGTCACTGGCGATGGCGCTGGCGGTAGCTGGTGGTAAAGCCATAAGGGCTGCTTCCTATCTGCGTGGTGCACTCACTGTATTCCAACTTTTATTAAATGTGAATAATACCTGTTTGTTCGCGACGAGAAAGTTATAAAGAAAATTGCAAAAACCGTTATAAATTTAAGCAGGGCTATAACCTGCAACCTTTGGCAATTAATCGAGCTACTTGTAAAAAACAACGGTGTCAGACAAGGAATCTACCCCTTTGTTCTATGCAATTTTTAAAGTTTGCGTAGTGAAATACACTACATAAACCAAAATAAAACTACATAGTCAGCCTGATTTACTGCTCTGGCAGATTTTGTAGTTTCTTTGACGGTAAAAATAAAATAAAATGAAATGATGATGAATAGTGTGTGTAGTACTGCGCGTTGCACAGTAGGCGAGGGCAGCGGCGTTAAATAAATGTTTTAGCTTTCGTAGCCAGGTTTGGCCATGTTCAGTCAGATGAACACACACAAATTAACACAGATGTGTGGCGATTGTCATGCTTAGGCAAGTAGTAGGATCGGTCCAAAGAAAATATCTAATAGGTTTGGTTTGGAAACCGTCCATTTATTGCAGGATTTTTAATGACTCACCGGTTGCATCTCGATCTCTGGTGGTGTCGTCGACTGCTCTCCGTCCCAGCTGCATCACGAGACGTGGACGGCTGCGGCGGTGTTGGTGGCAGGACTACATCAATCAGCTCTGGATGTAAAGGGCAGATGCGACGCCGCCCATGCGGGTTGCACATGTGTAGGTTTTTCTCCATTGCCCGTCGACTGCAGCGGCCGTGTTCAGTCGAGCTAAGTCTGAGAAGACGAAGCTAAATGGTTTTAGCGTGGAAGAGTCCAAAATACAATTCCGAGTGCTAGAAACCTTGTAGTACGCACAAAACAGTCCAAAATACTGTACGATGCGTATTGACTGAACAGACGAGGCCGAAATGGTTTATGCGTGGGAAAGTCCAAAATACAATTCCGAGGTGCTATAAACCTTGTATTTACGCACAGACGTACGTATTTGTTCAACAATTCGGAAGGGTCTTGAGTTCGAGGAATCCAATCTTGATAGTTCACTAAAATCGCTGAAATCACAAGAACTATTATTAAATTTATTCTGCACGGAACGAGAATTGACGTGCTTTAGTGGCGAAGCACAAATAGCGAATGAAGGCTTCAAAAGCAATGGCGTGGAGGAAGTGACGGAACGGAAGTGTTATTAATTTATTTAATTCTTTTTACAGGATACGGAAATGTATTCTATTTTATTTT
Organism: Pyrausta aurata; assembly: GCA_963584085.1. Taxonomy (NCBI): domain Eukaryota; kingdom Metazoa; phylum Arthropoda; class Insecta; order Lepidoptera; family Crambidae; genus Pyrausta; species Pyrausta aurata. Next base: position 19,289 of record CAUZXH010000155.1, read on the forward strand.
TTAAAATATAATCCGGAAATAACATTTTTTACCTGTAATTTATTTTTATCTAGCTCTAAAATTTGTGCTATGTGGTGATAAGTGCAAGCGATACTACATGTGTATAATACTAATATCGAGGACGAATACTGAAGTATAATAATAATTATGCGAATAAAGAGGCAATGGTTAGGGGTTGGGGGTAAGTACCCTCTAGACTAGAACTTTGTAAAATAATGAAATTGGATTATTTTTAAAATTAGTTTGTGCAGTGAAACTTAACCAGTAACACTATACTTGATTTGTGATCTATAACTTATATACGACTACAATGGAGGCCATTGTGAATAAATTTAGATTTATTCGTAAACCTCAGGGAAAAGTTATATTATAATATTACGCAGAAAATGGGACGGAAAGAAAAAAAAATTAAATTAAAAAAGTTTACTAGTGTTTTGTGCTAATATTATGTTTTTGTTATAATTTTAGATCAGTTTTTTTTTTATATTTTAAGCTAGCATTGTACTTAGGTACAACAAGTTTTTATACATTTATTTTATATTTTAATTACTATTAAACAAATATTTATAAATGTGTGTTATTTTGTAGAATTTATAATAATATTTTATGGTGTCACTATTCTCTGCTTTCTTACCCCAAATCATATATGTTATTCGCAAAACACCCTAATTATTTGAGATCATTTTTATTTTAAAGTCATCCTGTTCTAAGAAAAAAGGGGTTTAAAAGATTTAGAACAATGTTAACTAACTACGTAATTAGTTCCTGGTACCCTATCACCCCCCTAATCGATGCTTTTTTACAGGAGCAGGTAAAACCCTAAACCATCATCTCTTTATTCGCAGGTAACTCGTTTAGCAAGCCACGTACGTACATGCTCCTCGTAAACCTCGAAAACTTAGATGTCCGTTGAATAACCAAATCATCGAGATAGCTGATATCAAAGTTGATATTACGAAGCACAATAGCTCCATTGTTAAAACGTTTAAAGACACACTTAAGTCACAATTCGCGTGCGCGTCTACTCAATTGAGCTGAGCAAACAGGAGAATTTTTACTCGAGTTTGCCAAACAGAGGGAAATGATTAGTGTTTGACAAAAAAATTTGAATCCTTTTCATCATTTATCATGGTCAGCGTGATTTCGTGTCGATACAACTGTATCACAATAAAGTCCGAAAACACGTTCGTGCCTAAGAATTAGTAGGTAGAACCTTAGTGCATAAGAATTGCTATAATTTTTTTTAAAGTAAATGCTAATAATAATTCCCTTTTCAAAATTATTTAAACAAGGCATTAAATAAACAAGTTTTAAAAGTAATTGACACTTTCCTCTTGGTAATTTTTTTACACCACAGGCTATGAAAGTCTGATGTTTGAATTAGATTTTACAAAAATATTGCAAAACTAGATTTTACAAAAATATTGCAAAACAATGCATTTTTTGGGAGTACCCTAAAATATTATTGTCAAAGAGGCCATTGATTTAGATGTCTCAATAATTTGTGAGCTTAAAAAATGTAACAGGCCTTGAAAAAGTTATCATTTAAGGAATTGTCATGATGCATAATGAGAATAATGAGCGAAGACGAAATTTTCAAAAAAATATTAAAAGTTTCGGTATCTCGAAAATGGTGAGACTTTTACTAGAATTTTATTTTGCATATAATAGGCCATATCGTGACCTATTTGTAGTTACAGGATTATCCTTCGCTTTTGGGACACTGTATATGTATGTGGCAGTGGGCAGAGCACATAGCGCGTAGAACTAATGGCCGATGGGGCAGGCAGAAAAACTTTCAACGAAAATTGTTTGAAGATCAAACCAGTAGTTATTTAGATATTGCACATTTTTATTTTTAATGAACCGCAAATATAACTTTGTCTACCGTACAAACACTAAAAAAACAAAGTTATTTGTGCTGTCAAAACAAAGTGATGTTTTCGTTAAGTGGAAGAAGGTGGACCCCGAATTAAGTAAAGGGTGGCCCGGAACCCTCAGTGCGCGGGTCCGACTCGCACTTAGCCGGCTTTTCTTCTGTTTATTATTTTCTCTGCACCCGGTGCCATCTCTCTGCCTGACCCTTAGGTTTGACTGGCAGATAATGCTTTTAGCATTAAGTCCACCTTTGCACACCATGCATGATTTGTGCAATAGTCTTTTAATAAAAATTAAATCTTGTGAATTTGTTCCTGTTAAAAGTTATCCGGTCGGGCTGCATAAGCTGCATTGCTCGCTTATGTCACAGCATTCAGCACAGGCGCAGGCGCCGTCACATGACCGGAACAGCCTCACAAGCCGGCCAGGGCCTTCCACTTTGCACGAAAATGCCGCTGCGATATATGAGACCAAAAACAATATTTATCGTTGTCTTTTTAGGGTTCCGTAGCCGAATGGCAAAAAACGGAACCCTTATAGTTTCGTCAAGTCTGTCTGTCTGTCTGTCTGTCTGTCTGTCTGTCTGTCTGTCTGTCTGTCTGTCTGTCTGTCTGTCCGTCCGTATGTCACAGCCACTTTATTCTGAAACTATAAGCATCACATAGCTGAAACTTGGTAGGCAGGTGTATCTTGTTCACCGCTTTCCGATTCAGATACAAAAAGTAAGAAAAAATAATATTTAAGGGGGGGCTCCCATACATGAAACTAAAACCAAAAATATTTTTTTTACTCAAACCTATGCGTGTGGGGTGTCTATGGATAGGGCTTTGTAAATGATGTTGAGGTTTCTAAAACCATTTTTTCTAAAAGTGTAAGGTTTGAGATATAGACGCTTCCAAAGTGGTAAAATGGGCGTCCCCCCCATCTAACTTTTGAACTAAGAAAGTGAAAATTTTGAAAAAAATATATAATGTAGATCTCAACAAAAACTTGCAACGAAAATTGGTTTGAAGGAGATCGAACCAGTAGTTTTTGAGATATTGCACATTTTTATCAACCGCAAATATAACTTTGTCTTTCATACAAACACTATGAAAAACAAAGTTATTTTTGCTGTCACAATATATTGTGATGTTTTCGTTAAGTGAAAGTAAGTGGACCCTGAATTCAGTTAAGGGTGGCACGGAACCCTCAGTGCGCGGGTCCGACACGCACTTTACCGGTTTTTACTTTTTGTCGCGACGTAGATGTTGATATTGAAATACGACCGTCTCGACCTCTGAGTATTCGCCAGTAAAGAGTCCTTTGATCGTGCTATACGACTGTTCACAGTCGTCCACAGTTTGAATTTCGTAATCATTAATTTGTACTACGAGTTGATAGCCGTGTCATCAATTCATGGAGCACAAAAGTTCGTGATGTCAGTTCCATACGCTAGTAATAGTAGTTCAATGAACTAGGCACATTAAATTAAGATAACTATGTATATAGATTCAATGTACGAAAAATATGATTTGGTATGATATGAAACACGTACCTACCTATAGTTTTAAAAACAAATACCTACCCTGGTTTACTGCATCTCTTATTAAATTAAGTAAAGAGAAGCTTAAACATCCCAAAAAATGGAAGTGTTATCGCAGTCAAATGGACTACCAGACTTTTTGCATTCTTAGAAAAAGATTTAAAGTAATGGAAGCCGAATGTTATCAAAAATATATCGAGCAATCTGAAAATAACATAAATGTTCACCCAAAATTTCTTTGGAATTTTGTTAGGTCTAAAAAGTCGCACAGTAATGTACCCGAAAAAATGTTTTATAAGGATAAAAGTGTTATTAGTGGTAGCGAGATATGCAATGCTTTTAATGAATATTTTCACTCGGTCTTTATAAAAACGGTAGCGGGTATTCGGGGTTCTGATTCTGATTCTTATTTTGACCCTACAATTACATACCCACGTAGTTCAGTTGTAGACATCAATTCTATAAATATTTGCTATGATGATGTTCTTAGAGAACTGAAGTCTATAAACATCCATAAGGGCTCTGGTTCTGATGGGATCCACCCTTTCCTTGTGGTCAATTGTGCTAAAGAACTTGCTACTCCCATTACTTTGATTTTCAAGCATCTATATTTACCGGTGTATTTCCTAGTATTTGGAAAAGGTCTGTAATAACTCAAATTCCGAAAAATAATAAAAAAGACCGTATTGAAGAATACAGACCTATATCAAAATTATGTGTACTGGGTAAAATATTGGAAAAGATTGTTACGGCCCAAATGGCATACTTTTTTCGTTGCTTTATTTCCGAAAAACAACATGGATTTTTTAAGCACCGAAGCGTGGATACGAATACGAAAAACGTGGATTTATTAGAAGCCATGAACAACGATCTACAGGTGGATGCCGTGTACACTGATTTCTCCAAAGCGTTCGATAAAATAAGTCATGACCTGCTCATAGATAAGCTTGCGAGGGCCGGTGTACACGGCACCCTTCTCAGATGGATCCAGTCCTACATCAGCAACAGGAGTCAGGCAGTCTTTGTGAAGGGCTATACCTCACAATTTCTGCCCGTCACCACGGGGGTTCCCCAGGGATCACATATAGGACCACTGCTTTTCTCCTTGTACGTTAATGATATAGGTGATGCATTTAACCATACTCTTTATGCCGATGATACGAAACTTTATAGGGTCATTAGATCTATAAACGATTGTGAAAAGCTTCAAGAGGACTTACAGGCCCTGTATGTTTACTGTGGCTCGAACCAACTTTTTATCAACAGTGACAAGTGTTACACTATTACTTGCACACGCAAAAGAAACACTATTAAATATGACTATCATTTAAATGGAAAACAACTCGAAAGAGTAACTTCAATCAGAGACTTAGGTATTATAATGGATTCGGAGCTGTCATTTAATGCACACATTGATCACATGTTAGCTTTAGCATTCCGAAACTTGGGTTTCATATTGCGAATAAGTAAGCCTTTTAAGCGACCGCATACTCTTAAAATATTGTACTTCGCGTTTGTTCGATCCTTTTTGGACTTTTGTTGTACTGTGTGGAATCCGTTCTATGAAGTTCACGTAAACAGAGTGGAGAAGGTCCAACAGAAATTAATTAAATCCATGAATTATCGCTTTCATGTCTCAAATGAAGCGTATGCCTCATCCTTAAAAAAATACAAACTGCTATCCTTGAGCAGCAGACGAGAGATGTTCGATATAGTGTTCCTGTACAAAGTACTGACTAATGTTGTATTAAATTCGTCTTTGCTTCTGAGCAAAATATCCTTCGTGTCTCGCGCGCGGCTCCCAGTGCGTCCCTCACGTTCACAGCCACTTTTTGATCCTCCACATTTCAATAAAAACTATACACGTAACTCATTTTTGTTTCGTTCCACTAGTGTTTATAACAAGAAATACACCAGCATAGATTTATTTAATATAACCTTAGCTAAATTAAAACAGACTCTTTTGGCTAGTCTTATGTAAACAGTTTTATAATACAGAAATTAATGTAAGCATAAAGGAATCATCATTTCAATCAAACAAACAATACAAAATCATTTTTGTATTGTTAGCCTGCTTTTATTATAATTTTTGATAAGTACACTAAATTAGCGCAGTGTTAAGTTTAAATTAAATGATGTAACCATACCTACAGCATTACAACAGATTGTTCTGTCTGACCACTATTGTGGCCCAATCATAAACAATTTTTAGGGTTCCGTAGCCGAATGGCAAAAAACGGAACCCTTATAGTTTCGTCAAGTCTGTCTGTCTGTCTGTCCGTCCGTATGTCACAGCCACTTTATTCTGAAACTATAAGCATCACATAGCTGAAACTTGTTAGGTAGGTGTATTTTGTTCACCGCTTTCCGATTCAGATACAAAAAGTAAGAAAAAATAATATTTAAGGGGGGGCTCCCATACACGAATCTAAAACCTAAAATTTTTTTTTACTCAAACCTATGCGTGTGGTGTCTATGGATAGGTCTTTTAAAATGATGTTGAGGTTTCTAAAACCATTTTTTCTAAAAGTGTAAGGTTTGAGATATAGACGCTTCCAAAGTGGTAAAATGGGCATCTCCCCCCATCTAACTTTTGAACTAAGAAAGGTAAATTTTGAAAAAAATATATGATGTAGATCTCAACAAAAACTTTCAACGAAAATTGGTTTGAAGGAGATCGAACAAGTAGTTTTTGAGATATTGCACATTTTTATCAACCACAAATACACTGCTCAACAAAGTCTAGGGAACAAGCCAACTATATGACTTTATTTGTAAAATCTTCTTTAAAAAAGTACTGATCTCTTTGAGGTAAATAGGTAGGCTGAATGTTTATCAAACGTTGTTCGAATTTTAAATAAAAAAAAATTAGAAACAAAAGAATTTTCGTAAAAGGCGGGAATCTTTCACTTTGATTGCTGTGTAGTGATACTGTATGAGAATTTTAAAGATAAAAATTTGTTTTATTGTTTTATGATTTTATTGAAAAACAAAATTAACTGTTGTTATTCGTAACTTTTGCGACTACGGCCATTATGTCACGGCGTCATTTAACGCGGGAAGAAATGATTCGAGCTGTAGGAATGTTGGAAGCTGGGCTACCCCAACGCGAAGTTGCAGCTGCTCTGAATTCTCACGCGAGCGTTATCTGCAGACTGTGGGCACGTTACAGACTTACTGGCGATGTAGCCGAAAGGCACAGAGGCAGGTATAGGGTTACTACGGAAAGGCAAGACCGTTTTTTGCAAAATGTCGCAAGGAGGCAACCCACCATTACGGCTCGTCAGTTGGTAGAAGACCTCCAGTCGCAGCACCAGGTTGCTATCAGTGACCAGACTGCTCGGAGGAGACTCCATGAAGCTAATCTTCGTGCTCGCAGACCACTAAGAGTGCCCGCGCTGCGTCATGGAAATCGAGGACGTCGATTATTGTGGGCACGTGAACATTTGCAGTGGACCGTAGATCAGTGGGCACATGTACTGTTCTCCGATGAATCTCGCTTCGGATTTCATCCAGATTCAAGAAGAGTGCGTGTTTGGCGGATTCCTGGTCGGCAGAGTCGGCTTCAAAACCCACAGGAGGTGCATCCCTACCAAGGTGCTACAATCATGGTGTGGGCTGGAATCCGCCTGGGTGGACGGACGGATCTCGTTTTGATCAGGGGAAATTTAAATGCAGAGCGATACTGCGAACAGGTAGTCCAATCCGTGGTTATCCCGCACCGACAAAATCTGGGCGCAGATTTTATTTTTATGCAAGATAATGCACGACCACATACTGCGAGTCAGGTGATGGATGTGTTCCGCGAGTACAACATCGAAGTGCTGGAGTGGCCTGCTCAGTCCGCGGACCTCAATCCCATTGAACACGCGTGGGATTTACTAAAGAGAAGGGCTTTTAGAAATCTCCCTCAAAATTTGAACACAGCAGATGAACTTTTTTCACATCTCTCCAGAGAATGGAGTCTTCTTCCACAAGAGACAATCGATAGTCTCATAATCAGTATGCCACGACGATGTCAAGCTGTTGTTAATGCCTTAGTTAGGGGGTCCAACTGATTATTAAAAAAGTCCCCGCATATTTGTTCTTAACTGTAATGTTTTAATTTTTAAGAAATTTTATTAAATTAAATTTCTTTGTTTAGTTCTGTAATACACTTTCTTTGTTTTTCATTAAAATTACCTCGTAATTCAAAAACTGAATCCTTTATTTATATACGCAACTAATTAAGCAATTAATTGCGCATCGATTGGTATATAAACTTTAAAACAAAAATATATAAAAATAAAAATATTCCCTAAAAACCTCCTGTTCCCTAGACTTTGTTGAGCAGTGTATAACTTTGTCTTTCATACAAACACTATGAAAAGCAAAGTTATTTTTGCTGTCGCAATATATTGTGATGTTTTCGTTAAGTGAAAGTAAGTGGACCCTGAATTCAGTTAAGGGTGGCACGGAACCCTCAGTGCGCGGGTCCGACACGCACTTAACCTGGTTTTTTTAATATAATAACTTTATAGGCACTATTTGGTCTTTTTAAGAAACACTATGTACTTTAAAATTACTTTCATTTATATGACTGTTTGTTGCCTTAAATAAATTTAAAAAAAATGAACAAACATGACCATAGCGCCCCCTGACCATGGAATTTGCGGTGTTTTATAAGCTGCCTTAATGATGGGATGCTACCGAACAAGGTGGATCAATTTGGCTCATTGATTGATCGAAATCTGAAAGATCTTATTTAATTATTTGTTGGACATACAACAACAATTCACTTACTTACATAACCTTGCCTAAATACCCCAATATTTAAGACAGCAAAAAAATACTTTGTTTTTCATAGCGTTTGTGTAAACCTAGGACAAAATAATATATGTGCGGTTGTTGAGATATATTCTTTAACCTTATGTGGTTCTGATCGACAGGTTTATGGTTCCGGTACTACAATGAAGTAGGTATGCACGTGCCTATCGCTAATCGCTGGTGTGCTGCGGTCTATCGGCACGTGCGCCTGCACCACAACCGCAGCCCCCAGACAAAGAGCCGTTAAATGTGGCATCTCTTCCACAGAACACAATCAATATGCCAACAAAATAAGGATAGAGACAGAAATAGTTTACTCTCAAACATAAGGAAGTGTCGGTACACTAAGAGGATATACGTAACTCTACCTTAATAATGTAAGCAAAGTCATGCCTTAGGCTAAGAACTCATGGCGCGGTTTTCACTCTCGTCCGCCGCGGCCGCGGGAGAGCGGTTTTATTTTAAAACTCACGAGCCCGCCAGTTTTCGCGGCCCCGCAGCCGCCGTGGTTGCGAATTTTGATCGCAAACGTGGCGGGCGCAACTAACCCAGGCTGCGGGTACCGCTCGCCCGCCGCGGACGTAAACCGTGTCGTGAGTTTTGTTTTAACTTTTTACATACAAATCTGCATTCTACAGAGGCTGCGGACCCGCAACCGCGTCGGACGCGGATGGATACCGCGCCGCGAGTTCTTAGCGTTATACATTCCTATTGCTTCGTAGGGAACCCATACAGGTTGTTTACCTACGGTATAAGTAAGATAGTCCAATACTCTGAAATTTATAGAGCAACCTTTGATGAGTCAGCTCCGCAAAAACAGCAGATTCAAAACATCTTGAAAACGTATAGTCAGCTGCATCCAAACGTACCGTAGCACTGCACCCAGCCCAGCCTATATCACTATACAGCTATTTCTGAAGACAGGATTATTATTTTCAGGCGTCTGTTTCAGACCATTGACGTCACAGTCATCCGTTACCCTATCTATAGAATAAAATTAAATACTAGTACCCAACAATAATAGATCTCGGGCTAGTTCAGCGCGCTGCAGGGGGTGACGCCGACGAACATTATATTATTTTTGTTATGTTTCCCTGATCATGACCTGCCATAAAAACGCACTTCTCGCTTATTGCTTGTCCTGTGTTTGTTACAAATATACAGTTGTATGTACCTATTGTTAGAAGTTTTCGTATCATTGTAGTTCTACAGCTTTTAAAAAAGAAATATTTTATTGAAAATTGACGAGTTAGAGGAAAATCTGGTGATAGGCACTTTACCTTATAATACTTTGCGGTTTTTTTTACCGTTAAAATAGGAATCCTTGCAAGACATTACAGATTGTGAAAGAAAGGTGAGATTTGAGAATGTAACAAGGTTAAGTTTATGATACTGCATAAGTACAAAGATTACCCAAAGCAGCTTATATTCCCAGCACAAAGTTTACTAAGTATCCCCAAACAGGTTTTTCTGAGCTGAAATGCACACTTAAAATAACTTAATCAAACTTGCACGTATTACGAAAAGCAGACGCGACCAGTCCCCTTCAAATACGTTTCATCAGCTCCTTAAGAAAATGTTGCGGTGTAATAGCGATTACGTAAAGAACGATTGATGCTTATAGCAAAGTTCGGATCCGCAATAAGGGTAGAAAGACGCCAGACGCGATCTGCCTCCAACTCCGTTAATTCCGAGCACCGGAGCTATCCCAAGTTAGCCACGGATCTATACTTAGATAATTAATAACGTGGGTTCTCGACCCGGTGAGCACATAAGTTTCATCGTATTGACATTATTAAGAGAACGGAAGCTTTGTAAGCAGTTGTTAGTATCTCCACACATTCCGATCACAAAGTTAACACGTAATAATAAAACTAATAAACTTATAACTTATTTAATTTATATTCGTAGTTTATTGAATCGCAACTACAGTATGGCACGTACATACCTTCTGAAAATAAGATATTTTTTGTTTAATACTGAGTTATAATAATTATAATGTAATAATAATAATAGGCAGCCGGCCGGCAGCAGCAGCCGATACGTCCTCGGCCCCGGGCCGCCTGGTGTGGCCCTGGAACCGCGAAAGCCACGCACCCGGTGCGTCGCGTCGTCCAACCGTTCGATGCAGTTTTAATTGATGAGGAACCATGTCGACGCCGTCAGCACTACTTACTTTGTTTTAGGGTCCGTCAAAGGGCGTAGGGCACGCGTCACTTATATTGCTCAAATTCTAAACCAGCCTTGTGCTAACTTGTCTTTTTGTTGCATTACTTTTACAGCGAGTGGATTGGCTAAGCATTGCGTTTCAGAGATTCGGAAATATAGCTGAATAGGTTTAAGAACTTTATTTCTCAAAAGAATTACAGATAATTCACTTACTGAGAAATTACAATTACATGGATAATAAACATAACGAGCGTACTTAAATCTAGTTACAACAACTTTTATGTATTTAATTACGTTATTACTTACTACGAACATAGTTTAATAAACTATGTCGGGTAGCTTGCAAAAAACATCGAGCCAAAAGAACCCGAGCGAGTGACAAACAAAACACGTCTGTCAATCAACCACGGATGTAAATCGCACTGAGCGTACTTGCTTTATGGATGTTGCATGTTGTAAGGTATTTGTAGCCCATTTTGCATATTAATTGTATTTAATTATATTTACCTGTACTTTTATATTAGATTACTTGCATTTCGTTATTATTATTTAATTTACGTTATTATTATTATTTATGTACTCGAAATTGTCTTTTTAATTCCTATGTTTTTCATTTTATTTGTATACGATAAGTTTACATCTCTGTAAGTACGTATAATTTTTTTTTAAAGTGGGTAATGATTTTGCCTCTTTTATTTCATTAGGTAATTTATTGTACATTTTAACTCCTTCAAATTCCATATTTTTAGAACCGTATTTTGTTCGAGGTGGGCGTGCGATTAGATGATTAGCATTTCTTAATTATTTTTTTTGTATACGAGCTTTCTTGTGGAATGATAAGGATGTATGAATGTGGTTGTTTAGAATTTTGTAAATTAATACATGTAAATTTGGCTTATGTTCATAATTTCCTACATATATGTGAATAGGATAATATACTACATATATGTATCCTACACATTAGAGCGACGCGCTACTGACGCTCTAATGTGAAGGCGCACTTACAGTTTTATTACACAACGATTTGGGAACGGATGCCGGGCGGGCGGGACGGGTTCGCTGCGCACCCGAACATGAATAAAAATGAATTGCTATTCGTTAGTCTCGCTAAAACTCGAGAACAGCTGAACCGACTTGGCTGATTTTAGTCTTAAAATATGCGAAGAAGTCCAGGGAATTTTTAAACGGTGTTAAAATATGGACAAATTTTAAGGAAAGTTTTGATTTAAAACATGTTAAATATGACACTTATTTGTTGTGCAACGCACCCAAGCGTTCAGAAATATACTTTGAAAGAGTAAAGCACGTTTTATAGTATATCCACACCGGCCAGATCAATGTAACGGGCTTTATAAGACAGATCTGAAAATATACCATTCCATTACTTTTCAGCTATTTTTAATAAATTAAAACAAATATAATTTCCAAAACAAACCAAGTTTGGGCTGCCCCTGATACGATGTGGCTATAGATTCGTGTGTACAATATACCACAAATAAGACGTAATATCCTCACCTCTAACCTCAAGAAAACGATTTTATTGGAATTTTTCAATACCACAAACTAACACAATTTTATTACAGGACTATACAATAATTATGGAACGCTGTTGGTACTGCTGATACCAACTGATCAGTTGCTGGGAAGTTTAAATAAATCAACATACCCAAATATTATTTAATTCCAACGATATCACATACACACAGACAGATAATGCCAGTCACGCGAAAAACATTCATTTTCAATATTTCGTAATTAGTTAGTTAAAAGTTCTAGTAAATTTGATTGGGTTTCCTTATGAAGAAGATATTTTTCTCTACGACACACCGTTTTGAAGATAGAAGAAGTTGTGGTAATTGTAGTAATCTTCTCTGAATCTCGGAATCTAATTCAGCCAGACTCCAGCACAACGTAAGCCGGAAGGCATGTGAATAACACAATGATCAATTATTGTGTTAGGGAGTTTAAATCAATATAACCGTTGTTACGTTATCGACCCATTAAAAACACCCTTCCCTCAGTGTCTCCTCAAATTTACACTTGCAGTCTTCCTAAGAACCCTTCAAGTATCCACTTATCCAAAAACGAAAGAAATCAGAAAAAAATATAGTTCTGGGCATTTATGGGTTGTCTAGACTATTAGACTGCAGTGAAATTGCGTTGTAGCAACATTCCCACAGTACTTTGCGTTGTATCTAGCAAATAGTATGCAGGCAATGAAGCCGCCGCCCGCGCATTGCACCGATTGACTTGATTCGCGCCATCGCGCCCTTCGATCGGCTATTAACAACTGTAGGAAGTCGTAAAAATGTTTCCGAAGATTATGACACTAATTAAATACTTTCATTGTTACGAACCAATTTACTGTCCAGGTACAAGATAAAATGGAACTAAAAAAGGACCGTAAACTTTGATTTCGTGATCAGCCAAGTCAATTACATTCGCATCTTTCTGTTCCCATTTTGATATCAATTATTTACTTCATGATGGATGACACAGGCTTGACCGACTCAATGTTTTTCCTTGTGGCGTGGATCTTGCAGCATTAAAGTTTGGCGGATCGGATCGGTCATTTATTTAGATAAGAGTATTACTATAGTAAGTAATAAGTATGTACAGTGCGACAAGGATTATTTATTTATTTTATTTGGAAAGTACACTAACAGATTACAGTCTTAACTTAGCCGATGCATGACTAGCGTTCGATCCGAAAAGGCAATACAAAAAATTTCCCGTTATTCAGAGTTTAGGAAGCTTTTAAGTAGATATTTTTTAATATACTCAAAGGTACTAGGTAGTACTAATTTAAAGCATTTTTTGTATGTTCTACCGATTCTAACAACCGTTGAAAAAAATACCGTTAGTTCGTTTCTAGGGTTTCCATTGTCCAATAAGGAATAACCCTTATAGTTTCGCCATGTTCGTCTGTCCGTCCGCAGTTCAGCGCAGAGACATGAGGTGCTAGAAAACTTAAATTTGGCATGGGTATGTATTCTAATCTCGTCGCCAGTGGTAAAAATTTTTTTTTTTTTGGGATACCTAATCATACAAGTAACGTACTTACTTACTTCGTATAGTATCGTTGAAGAGGTCTTTAAAAATGATTATGAGTTTTCGAACATCGCTTTTTGATATAGTGGCCTGTTTCTGTAACATTTAGTTATAAAGGGCTAATTTTTGATAGAGACCCACGTGTGTATCTAGTAGTAGGTAGATACGTAAAAAATTCACAGCACTTGAATATAATGATAAATTTAGAAGGAAAACTATCACAGCTATGATAAGATTACAAATTACGGAGTTGTAGTACATTAACTTAAAGCAAAATATTTTTCAGATATGAAACTCAAGCTGTAGTCAAATGTTGATTTTAATGATTGTCTCTTATAGTAGGTATATGTAAATAAAGCCAATCAGTGCCATGCCATCAAAAGATATAACGTGTTTTGTCATAACGCTCTTAGGCATAGTGACCGAAATCAACATCGAAAACTTAGATGTCCGTTGAATAACCAAGTCATCGAGATAGCTGTTATCAAAGTATGTACTACGAAGCACAATAGGTCCGATGCAACATTTAAAGACACTGATAAAAGACAATTTTAAGTCACTTGCGCGTCTACTCAACTGAGATGAGGAAACAGGAGAATTTTTACTCGACTTCACCAAACGGAGGGTTTACGGGTAGGTAGTGTTTGTCACAAATGTTTTCTTTTGTTTCTGTTCAAAATTCAAATCATTTTCGTCATTTATGATGGTCAGCGTGATTTCGTGTCGATAAAACTGTATCATAATAGAGTCCGAAAACACGACCTTTGTGCATTAATGCATTTGAATTAGTAGCACTTACATTTGTGCATTAGAACTGCCATAAAAATATTTTTAAAAGTAATTGCTAAATAATAGTTACACCACTACCACCATTACATCACTGTATATAACATTGTACCATTCTGTGGTCCAATGCATTTATCACGGGCGAAAGTAAGGCTCTCCTTGTAATGTTGATCATTCAAAACAGGCTTTCTTTAGATTTTTTTACGTTTGATGTAAGGGCACTGTTTAATAATCCTCTGAACTGTTCTGACAGAAGCTGCAGTTCCAGCGTTATGCGCAATTTGCTTAGCTGAGAGGGTCGAATTAGAAGCTTCACGCAGTATCAGCCGACGTTCACGATCTGTTGTTGCAAGTCTAACGCGACCTTTGAATCGTTTGCCATAATTTTCAGGATCTTCTAGAAGTTTCTAACCACGTGATGGTAGCGATTGATTCGTTTCGCAATTTTCCTATAAGAATAACCTTCTTCATGTAATGCTAGTATTTTTCCTATTTCCTCGTCACTAAGACACTTTTTACGTCCCATTTTAATGAAAAAAGAATTTTATAGCAATAGTCTCATCACAAAAAGCAAAAGACACGTGGACACCGTTTGACAGCTCATACAGAACTGAAAAGCTAGAGGGGGGGATTATCTGTGGTTCTATTCATGTGACGAAAGCACAACGCTCTTCGGAAAAGTTACAATACCAGATAATTAAGTTATTTTGGAATAATAACATATGAAATTATTTAATTAATTTCTTCTCAATAAGTTACACATTGTGAGAGAATATTTTTAATTTAAATATAATAGATGTGTTAATAATAGGAAATCAGCACAGTGGTTCTATTCATGTGTCGATGACGTATCCCAATGGTGCTTCTCACCATCATCCATCACAGTTAGCTACCGTGGGCAAAACTTTGTTTCAGAGAGCGAGGGGCATCTACCGACACCTGGCTGCTGAGCTTCAGCATGTAAGGAAGGTACTCCGGGACAACCAGGTTCTGCTGCTGACCTTCCTTATCATTTCCTCGTACATGTTCACTATAATAGGAGCGTGCGTCACTATAATCGGAAGAGAAGAACAAGTAACAGGTGTCAAACGAAACCGATTTTGGATGACAGTAACTAACTAAAGTAAGAAACAGCAGTAACTTAAAATGATTTAAAATGAGATTACCTTTCGTCCAAGTGTTGTATATCTATCTTCCTAGGTTATATTTGCGGTCAACAAAATATTGTGGTATTTTGGCTAAGTGGAAGTAAGAATCCCTAATTCAGTTAAAGTTGGCACGGAACCCTCAGTGCGCGAGTCCGACTCGCACTTGGCCGGTTTTTTTTAATAAACAAATCTACTGAAGTATGCTAGTGGATACTTAAATATTTCAAGCACAATTACAAAATTTTACAATCAAGTGTCACAGCCAAGCACCAACAATAAAATCGCTAATTTGAATGTAATTTATATTTTAGTTTTCTCAACGAAACGAATAAATTCTGACGCCATTGATAGTTACTAATTATAAATTGTAATCGTGCATGTCCGTAAACAATCGTAGATATGAGCGCGTTACCATAATTATACAGTTTTCCCGTCACCCGATCTGCCTATTACAGAAGTAAATGAAAAATTTCATCAACATAGATTAAGGTATTTCGAAATACGTACTTTAGAAACGTATAATATTTAAGTACCGGTGAATTCCTTACTAAAGAAAAGTATTCTTATTCGATCACCCGATTGCAAAGTGTGTGACTTTGCATATCTACTTAAGGCTTAGATATTCCATTTTTACGATGTTTCGATTGAGTTTTAACATGGAAACACTAATTATTTAAATCTCGAATCTATATATGTTATAGAAGAAGATTACTAGAAAGCTGGATTGTGGTTGGAAACACGATTGTAATTACTTTGCTCGATAATAATTGCCTCAGAAGTGGGCCCCTTTTTTTTCGTATTTTCTATGTAGTTTTTAAATTATTGGACTTATATTTATGAAAATCACATATTTTAGTAGGTAATTCCATTCTACACATATACATGTTAAAATGATTTCAAAATGTTTGTTATTTAGATCAGAATAACGAAATATCTAAAAACACTTTATTTGACCTATTTCGACTTTTTTGATCTTGATTTGCTCAAGCTACACAGATGTGAGGAACAGGGGATTATAAGAATATACATTTTGACCACATAAGTGAGATCTCAGCTATGAATCAAATGATTTTTTTTTAGTTTTTATCGGTGTTATGTTCAGGCAAAGAAAGGTCCATTTTTTTCATTAGTCTGTATTCTTTCTTACAAGCAGCAAATTCTTCCAATTGTCTTTTTAAGATTACTTTAGACACCAAAGATGTTTAGGGCGTCCAATCGTTTTTTTCCAGTTTTATTAACATTTTCATTCATAAAACACTGATTTAGTGATTCTCACACTTGTGACGATGGTGATTCGCGCAACGACTTTGACGCAACAGTTGATCGTCGTGTCATCTCTGTTCTATACATGCAAGCAGAAATAGCGCTATCTTTTTATTCAAATGACAAGCACGAGATACCATTTCCTCATTCCCCTTGACGCCACTGCGAACGCTGGACCTATGTCAATTTTTGCAATTTTATTTGCGTACTTAATTACGTAAAACACCTAAGAACTAATAATAGCTAATTTCGCCGCGCCGCGTCACGCTCAGTTGGATCAGCACCAGTCTTATACTAATCAAAGGTCGCGAGTTCAAATCGGGGGTATCATGAATATTTTTCTACATAGTCACAATATTTTTTTAGAAAACGAAATAAGTATTTATTTTAATTTTTGGACATTTTAACATTTAAAAAAAAAAAAAAAAAAAAAAACTAATAAAATTTTTAGTTTTTTTTTAAAAGTAGCAAATCCTATTAAAAAAACTACATAACAATGAAAATAAATTTCAAAAAGAAAATTAGTATCAAAAACATCATCACCATGCGGATAAATCTCCTCAATGCCATGAGGATGGAACCCCCAACCTCTACGTGTTAAGCAAAATAAAAAGAGAAAGGCTGTAGCGACATATATAATTGTTGTGAATAAATGAACTATATTTTTGTACCAATCGTAGAGATGAATCCGTTTCTATAGTAACAATATAAACAAAAAGCATAAAACACTCATGTCAAATTATTGTAGTTTTGAACATTTTCTCTATTTGGAAAAATCAAAGCTAAACCATAACTGTAGGTTTAGCAGTAATCTCAAATGCTAAAGCTGTGCCCTGGTGACTCTAGTATATTGGAGACGAGAAAATATTATATGAATTTGAGGGAGGGAGAAAATTATTAGGTGATGGGTCTATATTAATTTTATTTATTTATTTACATCTAGACTCCTGTGACAAAATACAAACATTGGAGGTTGAGTTAAGGTCGGTCTAGCTCTCTTCGTGTATGGAACTCAGGTTTCCATGTTATTTACGTACGTACGTACACATTTTCTGAATCGTGTAGTAATAATGCATTGACTATCTATCTCTTATTTGGTGACATGGACTTGAGCGACGAACATGGAGATTACTCAGTATAATCCAATTATATTTGCATTCAGAAATGTCAAATCTGAATAATTTTTTCAATTTTGTTCTGTCGAAAATGTGTGGAGACTGTCTTAATTTTATTTTTATAACCGTTCCTCAAATTGCTGTTACTGAATATCCAAAACAACTTTGGTGTTTGTGACACATAATAATTCTATTAATCTTGTAGTTAGCGCCAAATGGCGCTTCGGGGTCACGAAGGGTTCCGTACCATTATCTATGAAAATGGCATAAACATCATATCTGTTGTCAGGGAGTCCCATACAAAAGATATGAAGTCCTAATAATGGGGCAGCCCCTCATTATTATCATTATCAGAGTAGATAAGTTGTATGAGAGCAACCTGAAAAAAAAAACTGTTTTTTAAGTTTTTGTTTTTTCAACGGCAACATGAATACATCCTTCCTGAAAATTTCAACTGTCTTACTATCACGTTTCATGAGATAAACCCTGGTGTTGCCCTTTCGGTGTAGGAACTCATGCTCATCATAATTCATTCCTTGTAGGGAGGTGTCCCAAAAATATTTTAAAATACATATTTTAGGCGGTGTGATTAGGATATAAAGAAACCCATGCCAAATTACAGTTTTATAGTAAAAAAGGTCCATAAGCTAGACTACAAAAAGTCAAACATGGCAAAACCATATATGGTTTATCAAAGTAATTGTGTGGGTGCGGTGCTCTAATTAACAAACCTAGACAGTTGAAATATGGCATCTAGCTAGGTAATAATGTGTAAGCGAAGGAAAAAATCTGAAAACAAAAGAAAGTTTTTTAATTGTAGGGTCTGAAACCGTTATAATTAAGTGGATGGAAGCTTGCACAAAATATGTATTAATGATTTAAGAATAAGCAAATAAATATTTCTATAAAAAGTTATGATATCCCAACAAAAACATCAATGTGAAAAATGATAGCCAAGTTCAATGCTCAGTATATTTGATAGTGAACTTCGCCGAAAAAAGTATTGCATCTAAATGAGAGATTACTACTAACTACTTTTGCCTTACTATTTTCTTACTTTCTAACACATGATAGTCAAGTCATTTTTATAGTTCAGGCTGATATTAAGCGAGTATTTTAAGCGTGGTGTGGGTGACCTCGATAGTAATTACTTTAAACCATTAATTTACTTGAACCATTTCACGGGACATCCAAAATATACGCGGGCGACGTCGCGGGAGACGACTAGTAAATAAAAAACTTTGATATTATTAAAGGATTACTGAAACGATAAAGAAACCTTTGTCTTTAATTTAGCTTTCCATATTTGTAATGTTAAACGGAAGCGTGAAACATACTGCGCAGACCCTAGATAAACTGGGAACAGGGCAAGAGAATGATGATGATGATTTGAATTGTTATGAATTTCAGTGTGTAAAAAAAAACCATGACAAAATTCTCGTGATGGGTGAACTTTGACTTATATACCTACTGGTTTGTACGGAACCCTAAATTTGAAGTGCCATATCTGTAATGGTCTTCAGTCATCATCAATTGGAAGACTGATGGAAGATAGTAGTGAGACTATAACTGTGTCGACAAAAAGGATCTTAATATAAACCACCTAAATGTTATTACATTACATTTCCTACACCTATGGGTTGGCTGGAAGAGGTATCTTTTAGGGATAAGCCCACCTTTGTTCACATTGTGACTTCTTGTACCTATTTTCTGTACATCTTATAAGTGCAATAAAGAATATAATAAATGTTATCGGATATTCTTTCTTGTTTTTATAATGGTTACAGGTTGCTGGCATAAAGTGCTGACCAGTCGTGTGAGAATGAAATGCCACTCTTTGCGTTCCTTGTTCTTTCGATAAACGTTTAGACTAAAAAGCATGTATGGTGTACTAAAGAAACCATTTTGTAAAAGTTCTTAGGGGTTCTGCTAGATGGCGTGGGTATGTTACTTACAAAAGCGCATGAAGTATCTTATTCAAGAAAATTTTGTTCCTTAAATAAACACTAGATGGCTTAATTATACACGAGATTTGTAAGACAAAGTTGACAGAAAAAGTTTTGTGCGGGGGTGCTGGTGGGGGAAGCGCCCCGCACTTTTAACAAGGGGGCGGGGCTTATGAGATAATTTGACGGAATAAGACGGCCTTAAGTTATGTGTATCATGTATGATAGTCTTGGTAATAAATTAAAATCACATTTAATTTATTGATGATGCCAATTTCATTCAAAGAGTTGCGAGCGTCGAGTACACTTACTGGAATTTTGAGTGATGTGAGTGAACTTGCGGGTAACTTGTACTAATAAGAGGTTATAATGAGGGTTTTTACAATATAATTTTGAGCAAAAACCAACGGATGAATCTTTGTCAGTAGGTAATACATATTCATTCGTACTCATATTATGAGCTGAAGAGTTTGTTCGTTTGTTTTGTTTTTACAGACATATTAATAATGTATTTTTTTGTCAAATTCTTGAATTAAAAATATTTTTCCTTCTTTAACTTTTAATAGCAGCATTTGGCATTGTTTTATGTCTTTTCAATAATAGTTTTGACATACAGTAGACTGCTTGTTAGCGTAGTGCTGTTGTTTACCGCAGGTCTCTTAATTTTGTATTCATTATCGAATTTAATTTTTAAAATATTTTTAGGGTTCCGTAGCCGAATGGCAAATAACGGAACCCTTAAATTTTCTATATTTGCATCTATAAATTCAAACGCAATTGAATAATAGGTACTAATATTTTTATCGTCAATAAACCTGTAAAATATGTTCTTTGACCAAGAATCGCCTGGGAATATACAGATGCATACATCATGGACACCTGCTAGGTACTGCAATCGGCCATAGAAACGTAAGTACTACAGTCCAAGATCAAAAGAGCGGTATCATTTAGACAATAAATTTTAAATGAATCCAAGTAATGTTTCTGTTAATTTACGTTTAATATCAGTGTTTTACGGTGACCTAGTTTGATTGTCTGAAACTTAAAATTTAATAACTTTCTAAATAATGTCCGCTGGGACCGCCTAACTTTTAGCGTAATTTCTGGTCTGGGCGAGACGGGGCCGGGGTGGGACGGGGCTGAGGGCGAAACAAAGTTCGCTGCGTCCGCTAGTTTAAAAAATAAATTGGTTTTGGAAAGCTTATTCGAGCAAGAAAGGATACAAAACAAAATGCGTTGACAAAGTCACCATTAGTTATCATAACCAAGACACTTCAAGAGAAACAGGAAATAAACGAGCACGCATCTATTTATTGTCTATGGACAAAATTTTGTTTGCGACTTAGCAGGTTTGGTGATGTGTAGTGCTAATTATTTCCATTTTATCGAACAATCAGGCCATAAACGCAATATTTTCAAAACTAACCTTAAAACTTTGAATTATCTATAATTCGGTCTCAATTATAGATAATTCAAAGTTTTAAGGTTTTATTACAACGCAAAAAGCCTGAAGTGTTTTTGACACAATTTCTTTCATATCATATATTTATTGCGTCAGCAATGAACACGAAATACGGCATGTCTCGTGTTTTTAAGTGGCTATCGACCGACAAGATAAAATATCGTAAGATAACCGCTTAATATGACACCGTAATCGATGGTTTAGATATGATACAGATCTCCAAATACTTGAACAGTAGAAAATAAGAGCAATACAAAGTTTTTCATTACTTGAAACCCGGCAATAGCTTATGTGTACAAACGCATATCTTTATTTAAATATTGTGTTGCTCTTTACGGAGACCATGTTACCTGATTTAATAAATACAATCAATATACCTAGTAGGTCATAAGTTCTGTCACATGTGTAAAATGAAATAATTTAGACATGTTGATTATTTATGTAACCATTTATACAGGGTGTCCAGAAAGTCAAGGTCAAGCTCGAACCGGGTGATAGGCTAGGCCATGACAGTCACTAGAAAAATAAAATAAAAATTCTAACTTATGTACTTTTCGAGTTATGGACTTTTGAAAAAAAACTTAAAATTTACACCTTGTATTGGTTTGTCGACTACTGTGGCTACAAATATTAACTTTCTACAGATATTTATTTTGCGTTGTATGCCTGAATAGTCCGTTTGTCAACGGTAATTTAAAATTTTAACACAGCTCTAACCATTTTCATTCTATGACACTTTAAAGTCCTACCAAGAAATCAAACTTATTGCAAGACCGAACTTTAACTCACTGTACTGAAAAAAAATGTACAGGGACTACTGCGGCAACTTACTACAAAGGATGGCGCACTTAGTCCAGATTCTAAAATGGTATAACATTTGCTATTTTAATTAATAAAAAAGATGATTTTTTAATTTTTGTGAAGTAACCTGCTTTTTGCCTACTTTAGTAAACACTTTTTAAATGTGTTTAGTACATACTAGTATGCCCCTGCCGTCATAATAATACGGACTTATGTGTTTTATTCGATTTCAAAATAGGAGGAGGTTCTTTATTCGAGGGAAATTGAGGGATCAAATTTTACAAGTTACGTTTTAAAGCGTTTTAAGGCCAGTATCTTAACTCTGACAAATATTAATGACTTAGACTTATCTTAGTTTGGTTCCGTGCTGATGGTGGAACTCCTCAACGCTTAGGAGTTCAGTGATAATGACATTGTGTGAGGTAAAGTACATAAGTTAGAATTTTTATTTTATTTTTCTAGTAACTGTCATGGCCTAGTCTATCACCCGAATTCGGCTTGACCTTGACTTACTTACTACTATTTTAATTATTTGAATTTTTTTCATGTATTCGTGTCGTTACTCTTTCTAATCGTGTTAAATGTTTTCAGTACTGTAAATCAACTGTCATTTTATGCAAAAACATGAGATTTTCTTTCTTGCTGAACAACATAATACCTCACTATGACATGTACAACCACTTTTGTGTTGAACTTTAGTAGAATAGTATGTTTAACTCGGGTGAAAGCACCATTTCATCTCGAATTACTGGCAGAAACATTTTGAGTGGAATGGGTCGCTTTCTCCCCTTGTATAACAATCTACTATTGTGCCGATCGCTGTGGAGACGGGTGGGTAGATAAGGCACGCGAGCTTTTCAGGGAGTAAGGATGAAAAATAAGAGATAGGGGCAACGAACCCCGCTCTGGGTTCTGGTTAGCTCAACAGGTTTCTATGGCTATTCAGCGTGGTAATGCTGCTAGCATAATGGGTAGAGAACCTTTGGCTCGATCGGGGCTCGGAGTGGGTATTCGTGGTGGTCAATTCAAACTATGGAGCGGCTGTATCGTGTATTGTATTCATATGACATTTTATCTATGTATAATAGTTAATGTGGACGACGCTTTTTGCTGATTTTGCCTGTAAAATTTGCATATCTTTTTTAGGGTTCCGTAGTCCAACAAGGAATTTCGACGTGTCCGTCGGTCCATCCGCAGTTCAGCGCAGAGACCTGAGGTGCTAGAGAACTGTAATTTGGCATACTTGTGAATTCTAATCTCCCCGCTAAAGAGGTAAAATAAAATTTTTGAAATATTTTTTTTTGGGTACCTCTCATACAAATACCGTGGGAATGATTTTTTTCTCTTGCCAAACTCATCGTTGAATAGGTTTTTTAATATGATAATGAGTTTGCTTACATCACTTTTTTGTAAAGTGGCCTGTTTCCTCAACATTTAGTTTTAATGGGCTTATTTTTGAGAGTTCTATGTCCCCACCCTTTTTTTCGACTGGGAAATGCCTTACGTATACCCTCTGATCCCGGGTTATGTGGGACTCCCCTACCCAATGAGGGCGGGTGCACCCACTAAAAACCAGTCGGTGTCCTCCAATGCCATATAAGGGGGGTGCTGCGGGTTATCACCCTGGGCATACCCCTGGGCATTCTTTCGCAGCCCCGCCTCTGGCTGTGGCTCGTAACTTTTGCGAGCATCACTCGGTTTCAAGGTTATATGACACCCCCGTCTCTACCGCCTGTGACCCATCAATGAGGGGCAGGTGGAGGGCATGAAGCCTTCTTCGGCGACCAGGACGCCGGCGACGGATTCCTATTATGTCCCCACCCTCTCCCAACTAAACGGTAGTGCGTAGATACGTGAAAATTCATAGCACAGCATACCTATATGATTAATTTAGAAGGAAAACTATCACGGCTATAATAAGTAAACAAATTACGGAGTTGTAGTCTATAAAGCAAAATTATTTTCATGGAAATTTTCGCTTAAAAATGTTTACCTCCAAAACGCGTTCAGCTATGAAACTTAAACTGTAGTTCAATATTGATTTTAATTGTCTTTTTAACCGACTTCAAAAAAAGAGGAGGTTATCAATTCGACTGTATGTTTTTTTTTTTTTTTTTTTTTTTTTTTGTTTATATGTTACCTCATATCGCAGTCGTTTATGGACCGATTCGAAATTTTTTTTCACCTACCTAGAGGTTATACCTTCTAGTTGGTCCCATTGTCCCCAAGTCGAGGTCTGATGATGGGATCTGGGTGCAATCGAGGGAAACCCTCAAATTTTGAAGGCACGTATAGTGTTTTTGTACTAAAATCTTAATGTTGACATGTTATTACGTCAACACTGTGTAGAGCTGAGCTGATGGTGGAACTCCTTAACGCTGAGGAGTTCAGTGATTATAAGGACAGAACTTATGAAAGGTAATTAGTAGCTTCTAAAAGAACAGAGTCAAAAGGTACAACCCCTTCCCCTCCCCCTTCTATAATCACTAAAAATTAACAAATAAAATTAACTTTTACAAAAAAAGTAAAAACCGACTTCAAAACCAAAATGCACTAAAAAGTCTTAAATAAACTCTTGAAATGACTCCATTTTAGGCAAACCATTTCTTTTTGGAGTCGGTGCCCAGATAGATGACGCTTAAGGTGGTGCTTGAGATAGTCGTTCATCAAAGTGAGAAGACAGCCAATGCGATGGCACCGACTCCAAAAAGAAATGGTTTGCCTAAAATGGAGTCATTTCAAGAGTTTATTTAAGACTTTTTAGTGCATTTTTTTAGTTGTAAAAAAACCGGTTAAGTGCGTGTCGGACCCGCGCACTGAGGGTTCCGTGCCACCCTTAACTGAATTCAGGGTCCACTTACTTTCACTTAACGAAAACATCACAATATATTGTGACAGCAAAAATAACTTTGTTTTTCATAGTGTTTGTATGAAAGACAAAGTTATATTTGCGGTTGATAAAAATGTGCAATATCTCAAAAACTACTGGTTCGATCTCCTTCAAACCAATTTTCGTTGCAAGTTTTTGTTGAGATCTACATCATATATTTTTTTCAAAATTTTCACTTTCTTAGTTCAAAAGTTAGATGGGGGGGGGACGCCCATTTTACCACTTTGGAAGCGTCTATATCTCAAACCTTACACTTTTAGAAAAAATGGTTTTAGAAACCTCAACATCATTTTCAAAGACCTATCCAAAGACACCCCACACGCATAGGTTTGAGTAAAAAAAATTTTTTTGGTTTTAGTTTCATGTATGGGAGCCCCCCTTAAATATTATTTTTTCTTACTTTTTGTATCTGAATCGGAAAGCGGTGAACAAGATACACCTACCTACCAAGTTTCAGCTATGTGATGCTTATAGTTTCAGAATAAAGTGGCTGTGACATACGGACGGACAGACAGACAGACAGACAGACAGACAGACAGACAGACAGACTTGACGAAACTATAAGGGTTCCGTTTTTTGCCATTCGGCTACGGAACCCTAAAAATCAAAATTGTGAGTAAGAATCATCAAAAGATATAACCGGTTTGGTCTCATAATTTCGGATATTTTGTTATTTTAAATCAATAAGGCAATCTTAATCATGTTTTCAGGACATTATTAAGGTAATAAAAGTGCTTAAGTACTAAGTAGATACGGAACCCTTCGTGCGCGAGTCCGACACTCACTTGGCCAGATTTTGCATTCTGGAATAAATTAAGTTATCTAATAAAAATACAAGAATTATAAAGTTCAAGCAAGATTTGTAGGTAGATACCTACACGTTTTAATTAATTTCCATACATGTCTGCTAAACTGCAAGACATTAAAAAGAAGCACTGGAACGCCCTGAATATGACGAGAGATAAGGAAAGTAGTTTATTCATAAACGGTTTTTCCACTAAACTCGGCGAGCACGTGCAATTCCGTCTGAAACGTATTAATTTATGATGTATTTTGTTTACGGTTATCCACGAAAGTCGTTGCGACTTCAAATGTCTCCATTAGCCAAGGTACATAAACAAACAATGGTTAAATGAACGTAGACATTAACGTTACTATATTTCACGCTAAACATACCTTAAGTGTCGCAGTTTTAAGGCATCGTTAAAGTGAATAATGTGCATTATGCATAGTTATTTGCGCGACGGCGATTATCTGCAAGCGCTTTACGGATTAGTACTGAGCAAACATGCCATTGAGAGGCTGCGCCGGCGCTGGCAGCTGATGAACAACAAACACCCAGCAATAGTAGATATTTGCTCAGGACGAGGCGTTCAGATTGTCGAGCTCGGGTTTAAAGGATAATTTTTCATGATTTTTACTTCGATTTTTCTTTGCTCCAAATAGGATAATGACCATAAATACTTGGACAGTGCCGGGGGCGAACCGAAGTTCGCCGAGGACGCTAGTAAGTACATAAATGTCGTATTTACTTACTTGCGCGATACCTAAACCGCGCAAGTAAAACACAAACGTTTCAAAAAAGAACGTAACATTAATATTATTATGAGTTATAGTTACTCGTACTTACATCAAAACTGAAATCAAACAAAACCTAGCTATTTAAACCCTAATAGCTTTCCAGAAACCTTATACATTTTAATTTTATGCTTAGTGTTTTTATAATTCATGGTTTCATCTTTAATTCATTTTGTACAAACACAATTTTTACCTAGCAATATGAAAGCAGGGCAATCTCGCAACGTCGCGTGCAACCAAATCGCCGACATATACAGGTTGTTTGGTAGGGAGCTGTACATACGCCCAGGGTAGAAACTCGGATGGTCTGCTACCTACCCCCGCCCATTTTATTGACCTCGGCCTCAAGGTTTTTTTTAAACCATAGAACATAACCAATTTAAATATTATGTGTACCTATGTAATCTAATTTCTAAAAAAGAAACTAAAGTATAGTGTGTTTCGACCTGTTTCACAATGTCTTAATAAAAGGTTCTGGTTAATGCTATCTACCAGATATGCCAGATATTTCATAAACAATTTAATTATATGTATATTGGAGTATTGTTTATATGTTTTAATGAGGAAGCAGGCCCTTAACCTTAACTTAATGTAATTTAGTTTTTATAAATAGTTTATAACTGGATAACTTGATATTTAAGGAACGAGAACACCTGCCGATAAACTGCGTCCGCAGTTTGGCAGATTTTATTACTTGTTATTGATTGTTTTATTGAATAAATAAAAAAAAACATCCTTTTTTTACTAATACTACCTGTAGCTCAAAATCAATCCATATGACAGGTCTGCTAATAGAAACTCTCTCTCTCTACCAAACACCCTGTATAAATCATTTAGGTTGTTAGCATTCTATATTTTTTTTGTAATGTAGGAACAGTTTACTGCGAATATTGTTATGTCGTTACCAATAATAGCGGATAGGTATACAAGCGACACTTACCACACGAACCGCTAAGCCAGCTCAGTCCACGTAATGTCAGTCAGACTGGTGAAAGAAAGCTGATACAGGCTTAAGTGTGACTTCAGACCTTGATGCGATGTTTGGGGGCGCCATAATTCACATATTGGTTACATGACGCAATCAATATACTCAGATAATTTTAGAACATTGCTAAAATATGTTACTACTTATAAAATATGTTGGGGTTAGCCCCAAGACAACGTTGGTTATTTAACTAACTTAAGTTAATTTGCCAAATACGTTTAAGTTAATCCTTGGAGCCACCTTTTTAAAGACACGATTCCATACATTGTAAGTATCCTACCCCCTACGCGGGTATTGAGGCGTTTCGGAAATCGCCTAGGGTATCTTTTGAATGGACCCATTTCATAGACCAAAGCGGTGCGGACAACTATATTCTGAAACAGCACTTAGGCAATTCGCGGTCTGAAAATCTCGTGGGGTGAAAGGTCCCAATAATAGGTATTACATGTATCGATACATATATATAAAAGAAAGAAAAAAGTATTAACTCGTCAAGTATGTGTGAACGAGACACAATAGAAATTCCATTATTATGCGACTCCCGGGAGTCGTTTGATACCTGACTGATTAATTGCTAAAAGGACAGCACAAACACACACACATACGCACGCTTCACAACAGAAAAAGAATCACAGCTGCTGATTTGATCTGTTGATAAACTGGTATTATCGGTTACATTGACAATAGGAATCAAAAAATGGCATTAAGATCGAAAGAAAATGCAAGTATTTTACACAGACTAACAACGCGTATGATTACGCATACTTAAGTATCTATTAGACTTGAAATCTTGATCCACACACAAAGACATTAGCAATCGTGATGGTTCCATGGAACTGACATTGCCAGCGGATGTGGGGGTGTTATCTGCGCGCACGCAGCGACAGCAGAGATAATGATTGATGATGGTGAAATTGTCGCGATTCCCGAGCAGCACAATTAAATCTAATAACACCACACTCAAACAACACCCTGCCGGAAACGGTGACAGACAGAACAAATGCAACAATTATAAATACATAATCGCGTTTTTTCTTAACTCGATTGCTAAATCTTCCGTTAATAACAAAGAGATGAGTTTCTTTTCTTCAAAAAATGGATGCATATCATATTAAGTTTTAGGTATTTATTTATTTAAACTTTATTGCACTGTAAATTGTACAATTGGCGGACTTAATGCCTTAGGGCATTCTCTACCAGTCAACCGCTTGGGAATGCAGAAAATTTAATCAGTGGCGGAACATTTGCAATAACTGAGCGGGTAATATAAAAAAAATATATAAAATGCATTATGTCGACATAAACATATTTCAATAACTGAGGTATTAGTAGGTATTCCATCTGTTTGTAGAAACCGGACTTTCTCGATTTAGATTGTGGCCATTTTACATGAGTACTCGTACTTACATTAAAAACAGCATCTTTTGTTTCTAGGATGACATCCAAATAATTATTTAAATAAAATAAAACCATGTCTCAGATAGAAAACTCAACAAAAATTCAAAATATGTCACTGACAACAATCTTAACCATAATGTGACATAACACTGCTAAGAAAGTATCATCGCTTAAAAACAGCTTAAATAATTAACAAAACCGCGTCCGAATTGGTTCATTCGTTTAGGTGCTACGGTGCCTGCCACAGACAGACACATAGAGAGACTCACACACATAGCGGTCAAACTGATAACCCCTCTTTTTCACGTCGGGAGTTTAAACGGTCTTCAATACGTTTGGTATACGGAGGACGCCATTTAGTTGGAAGGTGGTTTTTCAGAACCATACGTAAAAATTAATTAAATGTGTCATGCGATATCTCGCTTAAGATACCAGTATGACAATTCACATTTGCATATCAAATAAAATGTAACCTAATTAGACTTTCTTCTTATCAATGGTAACAAATATCCGAAAAAACAAGTCCTTAAGCTAGCTATAGTTGTTTTTTTATAATTTTTTTAACTTGTTATAGTTATGATCTTTAACAAGTTAATAAAATTTTAAAAAAGCAAATATAAGGGTATAATTGAAATGATTTTATTTTTCAAATGGAACCAACATTTATTTGTGCACGTTTCACTTTGTTACCAGCTAAGTACCAGCCTACGATTAATTAAGTCACTGAAAGTTAAGGATAAAGTTTATACTCGTATTGTTACTATTATAGCCAGATACGATAAACTTTATTGTAATACGAGTAGTTCGCGAATGCAGCATGCAGTTACTAACTGCGGTCGCTGGGTCCTATAGAATTAATGGGTAGGAAAACCACTAAACTAAAAAAATATAACAATACACTAATAAGCCGCATCGCTAATTTAGTAACATATTTAAGGGAACATATTTTCCCTAAACATAACTTCCTTGTGCAACACATTGTACACGGTGTAGCTAGCTAGACCCATTACAGTTCCGCAAGAACAACTAGAATATAAGATGCTTAAATCTATTTTCGCTCTGCCGCTTAGCCACAGGTAAATATTACAGTCAAAGATAATAGTAACTACTAGCCAGCGATTCGCGTTATCAAGACATAACACTAATCCTCGACGCTAGTCACATGACAATCGCAGCCTCAATGAAATAAACAATTGTTTGCCTGATAAGCCGTGAAGACAGTTCGCTGCGCAAAAGTCATACCTACTGCTGATATTTGACAACAAAGAGCGCACTCACCCCCAAACTCCGTGATATGATTACGTACAGGTACGTCACGTGGGAACGTGAATCACGCTCACATAATGTGCTAATTGTTTGAAGAAATTAACACGAAAACCCTGGCAAATATTCTTATTTATTGTCAGTGTACGGAGGTATAGGGTTGTCAGTCAATACCGAAATTCATGAAAATAAGTTGGACAAGAGATGTTTTTAAAAATATCGCAACAAGAAATTTGTATACATATAAGTTCAGCGGTAGAGTTAGTAGTTCAGCACTAGAGTATAGAGTCGTCTAATATATGTAGAGTCGTCCTTCGACTGATCATGGTAATTTAATGATATGATTACAAACAGATTAACTTTTTATATCTATACATTCTGAAGAGCATTCATATGTTTACAAATTTAATATTACAGTAACGCGTGCGCACTGAAGTGGTCGCTGCCAGCCCCGGGGCTGCGGGCGCGGCGGCAGCGGCACGCAACCGTCAAAGTGTCGCGATAACGACAGTTTAGTTAAACCTCTGGATCCCCCTAATCCCCGGCCTACAAGCCTCAACATAAATACTGCCTTGCCTACACAGCGAAGATAATCTTTTGTTTTTCAGCTATTATTTGTACCTACTTCGTAACTGGAGTTTGATTTAGGCAAACGAGAATTACTTAATTGACGCAACGCAATACAAGTTTTCGGCACAACTGCTTTTATTATACTGTTATTTGATAAAGCGAACACCTTTTATTACTAACGTGGCAAGGTACTTTCCTAACAAAGCTGGACTGCGGCATGCCCGATCTATTGTAATATTAAGATTAAATGGCAAACTTGATTTTTTATCTCGCCATTCTGACAATCACACACCATAAAAGCCATATTCTGGACCTCACGCGACAGTGCGCAGTGGCGCCAACTAGTGAGCACGAAAACGGTAGCCCTCATTGAATGTTGCTTGTCAATAAACAATGCGCCTTGTACAAGTATGTCACCATTATTGATAAATCGGAACTAGATGACCTCTTTCACTAAATGATAAGACATTCATTTTAATAAATATTACTAACCGAATCAAAAAGAGAACGTTATCAACTCGACACTTGATCAGCGATGCATTAACGTGTTCGTATTATTTTGTACGTGTAAGTCCAATGTGTATCTACCTTAGGATTACTATCATATATTATGTGCCTTAGGAACACACATTGCATCTTCCAAATAAGAATAGCAAATATAGGTAGCAAAAATACGAGTATTGGGTATGTATATTGGTGATATTTTGACAAAGAACAAGCAGTTTCACTGCCGTTTCCACGGTGTGGATAATACTTATGAATGCCCTAAGGCATTAAGGACTCCAATTGTATAACTAACAGAGCAATAAAGTTTAAATAAATACAGTAATTCAAAGTTGACTGACGCAGACGTTTTTTCTTAGTATCAGTACTAGATTGAAATATTCATTTCTGTGTTGCGGCGACCCTCGTTAATAATGAATTAGGCTGTCAGTCGGCACGCACCGGGCCGCCGCGCGCCGGATCCACGCAAGCGCACTTCATAGAATTCAATCTAACAATAGATTATTCAGATCAATCAAGAAAAACTATTTTCAATGCAAACCATTTCAAATATTCAACATTGTACTTGTTTGCAATAAATTAATCTATCTATCTATCTAAAGTAATTGAAAAATCGAATCACGTGTTACTACGCGTTACGTGTGTTGACGACGCGTTTGGTGTACCTATTGGTTAGCGCTCTTGACTATAACGCGGGCCGTCGCGGGTACGAATCCCGCAATGTCATGAATGATATAAGTATTAATGGGAGACGCCCCCGTCATAATCGTTGTCTGGTACTTCGTAACACAAGGGAGAAAATTCCTCACCACGAAACCAGACAATTGGTGTGTTGCCTGGCGCATATTTATTTATTAATTTACTACACGGAATTAAGTATATACGGTATTAGTACGCACGTAAAGAAACGTTATCATTTTATGCAAATGAACGCATAACAACGGAATTTATTTTGACAATGAGTCACAGAACCAGCAGAGCTAATGTAATTAATACTTAATTATAATGTTAGATGTTGTTTTCAAATTGCTTTACGCACATCCAGGAGACGTGCGGCGGCGCGTGCGCAACAGAAGATACACTTTTTTAAAACATAAATAACTGATTCAACTTTCTGCATTCCCAAGCGGTTGACTGGTAGAGAATGCCCTGAGGCATTAAGTCCGCCAATTGTACAACTCACAGTGCAATAAAGTTTAATTAAAATAAATCTTGTTAACGCGTAGAACTAATATTGCAATATTTTAATTTGCGTAAAGATAAATTAATTATCAATGTAATTTTACGGTTGTTTATAACGAAGCTACAAAGCAGAGTAATAATCATTTGTGTCGCTACATATTATGTATCTCTAACTCGGCTACATAAAAAAATATTTGAATATTGTGCAATGCAATCAGTCTCTTGTAGGTTTCTTAATTTCACTATCCTGAATGATATCGAACTTGTATAAAATAATTGTTTATGCACCTGTTCCTAGCTACAGCTGCTTCTGGCCGTGACGAAATGTAACCTTACGGCCATGCTCGGGCAAATAATCACGTGCTGATTACAATATAACCACTACAACACAAATAAATGTCGTTCAGTCTGCTTCTATCATCTTACTATGTGTCTAATAAATATTTTGCGACTGTCTCGTAACGGTCACGTTTTTGCAATTAATGTGCAGTTACTTTATGACGACCTCAAGAACAAACAATACTAATTATTATATGTAATTAGGAAATGTACATTAAAATGACGCATTGATGCTTTGTGATTATCGGGTGTACATTATGTTGTGTCGGACTTAAGGCCGTCTTATTCCGTCAAATTATCTCATAAGCCCCGCCCCCTTGTTAAAAGTGCGGGGCGCTTCCCCCACCAGCACCCCCGCACAAAACTTTTTCTGTCAACTTTGTCTTACAAATCTCGTGTATAATTAAGCCATCTAGTGTTTATTTAAGGAACAAAATTTTCTTGAATAAGATACTTCATGCGCTTTTGTAAGTAACATACCCACGCCATCTAGCAGAACCCCTAAGAACTTTTACAAAATGGTTTCTTTAGTACACCATACATGCTTTTTAGTCTAAACGTTTATCGAAAGAACAAGGAACGCAAAGAGTGGCATTTCATTCTCACACGACTGGTCAGCACTTTATGCCAGCAACCTGTAACCATTATAAAAACAAGAGAGAATATCCGATAACATTTATTATATTCTTTATTGCACTTATAAGATGTACAGAAAATAGGTACAAGAAGTCACAATGTGAACAAAGGTGGGCTTATCCCTAAAAGATACCTCTTCCAGCCAACCCATGGGTGTAGGAAATGTAATGTAATAACATTTAGGTGGTTTATATTAAGATCCTTTTTGTCGACACAGTTATAGTCTCACTACTATCTTCCATCAGTCTTCCAATTGATGATGACTGAAGACCATTACAGATATGGCACTTCAAATTTAGGGTTCCGTACAAACCAGTAGGTATATAAGTCAAAGTTCACCCATCACGAGAATTTTGTCATGGTTTTTTTTACACACTGAAATTCATAACATTTCAAATCATCATCATCATTCTCTTGCCCTGTTCCCAGTTTATCTAGGGTCTGCGCAGTATGTTTCACGCTTCCGTTTAACATTACAAATATGGAAAGCTAAATTAAAGACAAAGGTTTCTTTATCGTTTCAGTAATCCTTTAATAATATCAAAGTTTTTTATTTACTAGTCGTCTCCCGCGACGTCGCCCGCGTATATTTTGGATGTCCCGTGAAATGGTTCAAGTAAATTAATGGTTTAAAGTAATTACTATCGAGGTCACCCACACCACGCTTAAAATACTCGCATAATATCAGCCTGAACTATAAAAATGACTTGACTATCATGTGTTAGAAAGTAAGAAAATAGTAAGGCAAAAGTAGTTAGTAGTAATCTCTCATTTAGATGCAATACTTTTTTCGGCGAAGTTCACTATCAAATATACTGAGCATTGAACTTGGCTATCATTTTTCACATTGATGTTTTTGTTGGGATATCATAACTTTTTATAGAAATATTTATTTGCTTATTCATAAATCATTAATACATATTTTGTGCAAGCTTCCATTCACTTAATTATAACGGTTTCAGACGCTACAATTAAAAAACTTTCTTTTGTTTTCAGATTTTTTCCTTCGCTTACACATTATTACCTACCTAGCTAGATGCCATATTTCAACTGTCTAGGTTTGTTAATTAGAGCACCGCACCCACACAATTACTTTGATAAACCATATATGGTTTTGCCATGTTTGACTTTTTGTAGTCTAGCTTATAGACCTTTTTTACTATAAAACTGTAATTTGGCATGGGTTTCTTTATATCCTAATCACACCGCCTAAAATATGTATTTTAAAATATTTTTGAGACACCTCCCTACAAAGAATGAATTATGATGAGCATGAGTTCCTACACCGAAAGGGCAACACCAGGGTTTATCTCATGAATCGTGATAGTAAGACAGTTGAAATTTTCAGGAAGGATGTATTCATGTTGCCGTTGAAAAAACAAAAACTTAAAAAACAGTTTTTTTTTCAGGTTGCTCTCATACAACTTATCTACTCTGATAAAGATAATAATGAGGGGCTGCCCCATTATTAGGACTTCATATCTTTTGTATGGGACTCCCTGACAACAGATATGATGTTTATGCCATTTTCATAGATAATGGTACGGAACCCTTCGTGACCCCGAAGCGCCATTTGGCGCTAACTACAAGATTAATAGAATTATTATGTGTCACAAACACCAAAGTTGTTTTGGATATTCAGTAACAGCAATTTGAGGAACGGTTATAAAAATAAAATTAAGACAGTCTCCACACATTTTCGACAGAACAAAATTGAAAAAATTATTCAGATTTGACATTTCTGAATGCAAATATAATTGGATTATACTGAGTAATCTCCATGTTCGTCGCTCAAGTCCATGTCACCAAATAAGAGATAGATAGTCAATGCATTATTACTACACGATTCAGAAAATGTGTACGTACGTACGTAAATAACATGGAAACCTGAGTTCCATACACGAAAAGAGCTAGACCGACCTTAACTTAACCTCCAATGTTTGTATTTTGTCACAGGAGTCTAGATGTAAATAAATAAATAAAATTAATATAGACCTATCACCTAATAATTTTCTCCCTCCCTCAAATTCATATAATATTTTCTCGTCTCCAATATACTAGAGTCACCAGGGCACAGCTTTAGCATTTGAGATTACTGCTAAACCTACAGTTATGGTTTAGCTCTGATTTTTCCAAATAGAGAAAATGTTCAAAACTACAATAATTTGACATGAGTGTTTTATGCTTTTTGTTTATATTGTTACTATAGAAACGGATTCATCTCTACGATTGGTACAAAAATATAGTTCATTT
Source organism: Pyrausta aurata (assembly GCA_963584085.1). Lineage (NCBI taxonomy): Eukaryota > Metazoa > Arthropoda > Insecta > Lepidoptera > Crambidae > Pyrausta > Pyrausta aurata. The sequence goes on from CAUZXH010000155.1 coordinate 54,837, forward strand.
ATTCACAACAATTATATATGTCGCTACAGCCTTTCTCTTTTTATTTTGCTTAACACGTAGAGGTTGGGGGTTCCATCCTCATGGCATTGAGGAGATTTATCCGCATGGTGATGATGTTTTTGATACTAATTTTCTTTTTGAAATTTATTTTCATTGTTATGTAGTTTTTTTAATAGGATTTGCTACTTTAAAAAAAACCTAAAAATTTAATTAGTTTTTATTTTTATTTTTTTTTATTTTAAATGTTGAAATGTCCAAAAATTAAAATAAATACTTATTTCGTTTTCTAAAAAAATATTGTGACTATGTAGAAAAATATTCATGATACCCCCGATTTGAACTCGCGACCTTTGATTAGTATAAGACTGGTGCTGATCCAACTGAGCGTGACGCGGCGCGGCGAAATTAGCTATTATTAGTTCTTAGGTGTTTTACGTAATTAAGTACGCAAATAAAATTGCAAAAATTGACATAGGTCCAGCGTTCGCAGTGGCGTCAAGGGGAATGAGGAAATGGTATCTCGTGCTTGTCATTTGAATAAAAAGATAGCGCTATTTCTGCTTGCATGTATAGAACAGAGATGACACGACGATCAACTGTTGCGTCAAAGTCGTTGCGCGAATCACCATCGTCACAAGTGTGAGAATCACTAAATCAGTGTTTTATGAATGAAAATGTTAATAAAACTGGAAAAAAACGATTGGACGCCCTAAACATCTTTGGTGTATAAAGTAATCTTAAAAAGACAATTGGAAGAATTTGCTGCTTGTAAGAAAGAATACAGACTAATGAAAAAAATGGACCTTTCTTTGCCTGAACATAACACCGATAAAAACTAAAAAAAAATCATTTGATTCATAGCTGAGATCTCACTTATGTGGTCAAAATGTATATTCTTATAATCCTCTGTTCCTCACATCTGTGTAGCTTGAGCAAATCAAGATCAAAAAAGTCGAAATAGGTCAAATAAAGTGTTTTTAGATATTTCGTTATTCTGATCTAAATAACAAACATTTTGAAATCATTTTAACATGTATATGTGTAGAATGGAATTACCTACTAAAATATGTGATTTTCATAAATATAAGTCCAATAATTTGAAAACTACATAGAAAATACGAAAAAAATGGGGCCCACTTCTGAGGCAATTATTATCGAGCAAAGTAATTACAATCGTGTTTCCAACCACAATCCAGCTTTCTAGTAATCTTCTTCTATAACATATATAGATTCGAGATTTAAATAATTAGTGTTTCCATGTTTAAACTCAATCGAAACATCGTAAAAATGGAATATCTAAGCCTTAAACCACACACGAAAGTAATATTTAATGAACCGATTCTTGAGGACATTTGCTTCATTTGTAGAGTTGCCGAAACACGATTGATTGACTTTTGTAACAGACATAAATAAGTAGACCTATGACGTAATCCTATGCCGGACGTTATACCCATCTCTGTTTTTCCCGTGAAAGTAGCAATCGTCCTATTCCGTTTGCGCCAATGACAGGGAGAAGATGCCAATTTTTCATACCCGGTGTCGCCACTGCGAACGCCGGACCTATGTAAATTTTTGTAAATTTATACGCGTACTAAATTACTTAAAACACCTATGTACTAATATAGGCAAATTTCGTCGCGGCGCATCACTCTCAGTTGGCTCAACACCAAACTACCTTAAATCATATGATGCGAGTTCCATCCAATCCGGATCCATAAATATTTTTCCTTCGATATTTTTATTATTTTTGAAATATTATAAGCATTTAATATGCCTTTGGAACATTTTTTGATATTTTAAAATAAAAAAAACAAGACGTGGAAACAATTAAAACTTGAAAGAAATGTTTTCCATAGTTCAAAATAACTTTAAAGTGGGAAAATTAAAACAATTATGCAATAAAACTTACCAGAAAAGAAAATGGGACAAAGATTCATTTCCGCCAACATGGGAATGGAACCCTGAACTCTTGGGACTTAGGCAAAATAAAAAGAGTTCGGGTATGGAAACATACCTAACTACGTTGAATAAATGTACCCATAGAGAAAGAAAAAATCTTCGCTTTAAAAAGAGCGTGCGACTTATTGAAATTCTATAGGATTTGACAGCGAAAGACCTTATGACAGCGAGACCGTTTTCTAAGAAATAATGGATTTAGTGGAAACGTCAAGTTTCCGTCGCTGGAATTTTTGAAAAATTATGAATGGATATATTTATAATTTAAGTTTTGTAGAACAATTTCAGATGAAATGGCTTGTGCTTTCAGTAACTGTGAAGTGCGCCGAGGATGCAATCCCGAAAATCATACTTTTCATCAGTAAATATGAATCATTGATAAAAAATTTAATTTCAAATTTTATAAAATTTGTGAATGAAATCGACTCCGATGCAAAATTGTACAGGTAATTTAGGACTTCCTTTGTGATTTTCAGCCATATATCAAAGTTTCCAATAGAATAATTCAGATATTTTCAGTAAAATAAGAAACCGTTTCTTTACACTAGGGCTTGACTAAACGATGACGTCATCAGTGTCGATAAATTTTTTGACTTATTTTTTTAGGTAACCGTTATTCTTGCACAGCCATAAGTGCTTCTAGCAAGTCTTCATACATAAATAAATAAATTTGTATTTAAAAACAAAATGAAGTTGTCTTGTTTATCAAATAAAAAGTATTATGTTATTAGAAGTGCATAATTTAATTATTTTTGTTTCAATTTACATGATTTATCGTAACCTTGTCGATAAAACTTGGACCACCATAAGATACACATCACTATTGAACGCACACATGTAAAGTAACTTTTTGGTTTCGCTGAAAATCCGCGTTTGTCATTCTATACTATACTACATTCTATGAATGTACCGTATTTGGTGTGACGTTATTTTCGTTTCTATAGTAACAATATAAACAATGTAGAAATATTATGTTGAATTTCTATACGGAGTAAAGTTTCAATCAGAGTTGAACAATATTCAAAGTTTTGCAGTAAGCCCAATCTTTTCTGAGCACACTACGGAGTATGGCTTCAGACAATGCAAGACAGTGACAAAAGTGTGGAGACAAGGCACGATGTAGGATAGAGAGAAGGCTGGTTCCAAACAAGGACTTAGATCGCATTGTTTACTCACTGATTGCACTGGTGCTGCTCAGTATGATTTAATTATGTATGCTGAAGTGAAATGTCAAGTCCGTAGAAACACATTTCAAAAACGATCAAAATTTCGAACTAGTGGGACAAAAAATGTAGTCGCTTTTGATTCTGTTTTATGTCCAGGTGAATGAGCTAATCATCAAAATAAGATATCAAATCAAAAGTAGTTTAAGATGACTTTAGAAGGAAAACTATCACGGCTATGCTTTACAAACAAATTACGGAGTTGTAGTCCATAAACTTAAAGCAAAATCATTTTCATGTAAATTTTCTCTTAAAAAATGGTTACCCCAACAATGCTTTAGGATATGAAACTGAAAGTGTAGTCAAATATTGATATATATTGTATTTTTACGCTGCAAAAAATCAAAATTATGAATCAGCGCTATCAAAAGATGTAACCGGTTTTACGAAATTATGAATTTCGTATATTTTGCTACTTTAAGGTAATCAAAACCTTATAGGGCAATCTTAATCATGTTTTACAGGATATTGTAGGGCAATAAAAGTGCTTAAATACTTAATAGATACGGAACCCTTCGCGCGCGAGTCTGACTTGCACTTGGCCGGTTTTTGCTCCTATAGGTATTTATAATATTTTTGTCGTAGTATTTTGATTTAACACAGAAATCAACATGGACGTGCTGAAATCAACAATCGTGATTCGTGACAATAATGGAGACAACAGTCGGTAGTAAACATTAAAGAAATAAGAAGTTTTCTTTCAGGTATTCTAGTCTAGAACGAACTAGGAGATGTTGGTGACACTTTTGATTATTCAAAACCTTTAGTACCTAGTACGAAAACTTGTATTAGCCTAGCATCATTCTCTTGCCCTGTTCCAAGTTTATCTGGGGTCAGCGCAGTATGTTTTACGCTTCCACACTATTCTATCACTCGTCAACTGAATCATCGACTCCGTTTTTCACACAGTCCATCCATCTCCTCTTCGGTCGGCCTCTTCCCTTCCAGCCATCCACATTCATACACATCACTCTTTTAGTTACATGACTTTCTTCCCTTCTCATTACATGACTGTACAGACGATGACCCACTATCTTCTCAGTTACCGGTGACCGGTGCCACTTTCAGACTTCCTCGTATATACTAATTCCTTATCTTGTCCATTTTTGTAACACCACAAATCTATCGTAACATTCTCATCTCTGCTACATGCATTCGCTTCTCATCACCACGGAAAATGTATGTTCGTACGACGAGCAAACAATTCAACAGAAAAACTAAACTTGTTGAGGAAATACACATTAGATAAATCTCACGATACAGAATGACAGACAGACGTTTCTAATCCATGATCAATGACACATTTAGACAGGTCACGGTAGTATCATCTTTCCAGTCAAGAAATACTTAAGTATCTTAATCGATGGAGTACATGCGAACAGCGATCCTTCGTCGTCCCACTTAACGGTCCGAGGGAGACTACGCGGAGGTTTTAGTGAGCCTGAGCATACTTGGCTAGTAATTGGCTAACAAGTTCCTAGGTCTTAAATGAACATGGAAAAGACGACAATTATATCGAGCTCCCGTGTTGTACCTATACTCGTACCGGTATTCACACACCAGTTGGGAACTCAACTCTCGAAGTTGTCGTCAACTCGACGACTGCGTCTACCTGGGACAAGTGATCCAATTGGATCACACGCAAAACCAGCGATGAAGAAGCCTACGCTCGGTGTTTCTCTACGAGATCTAATCAGAAGATACTTATAACAACTAAGGTAACGGACATAGCCCTGAGAATCAGTAATTTCAATTGGCAATGGGCAGGGCGTACATTCATTTACGTTCAGCAGTGGACGTCCTTACGCTTTCAATGATGATGATGGTGATAACTTGGCTATTTCAGGAGTCGCACATATCCTATTACGGTATGCATAAAAAAATATTTACTTGTTGGAAAACAAACAGCAATAAGTTACATGTAAGTTTGGTTGATGTCAATTTTTCACTTATAGAATATCGTTTTGTTCTTTGAAATGGAGGTAAGAAGCTCATTTTTATGTTTTCAGATCTTTTTCTTCTTCATTGAAGAGCTATGCTCTTGTCAGTGGAATTTTCTCCATTTATCTCTATTCCATTTTTCATTCGATAAGATATAAGATACATGGTTATGTTCGAAACAGTAGCCACTTATCCTTTAATTTTATCTTCACACACTTGAGATAAAATATTTCAAAATTGATCATTTCGGCCTTTGGAAAAATGCAGACAGATAAACCAGTATCTGTTTGAAACGAACCCGAACATTGAAACAATTTTCTGAATAGTTGGTTGTTTGAATAGTTTGCTTTGCTGAATAGTTTTTTTGTTTGTTTTGTAGACTGCGACTGCGAAGCACTGAGACATTGAATGATCTGGGAAACACCAACAAAGTCACACTTACATGGGTACCAGGGCATTCTAATGTTGAAGGAAACGAAGTAGCAGATGAACTCGCTAGAAAAGGAGCCGATAACCCTCAAATTGGCGCAGAACCATTCTGTGGCATCAGCAAACAACGCGCCACTACGCTTCTAACCACCCTCTGTAAACAAGAGGCTATTGAGTGTTGGAAGTCAGCACCAGGACAAAAACACTCAAAAGCACTCATTCAAGGTTACAACAACAAAGTAACTAAAGAACTATTAAAGTTCGAAAGATACAAAGCTTGTGCAGTGACCAGAATACTAACCGGTCACTGCAAACTGAACAAACATTTGTCCAAAATGAACATGACCGAAGACGCTATGTGCAGATTCTGTAATACAGAAGAAGAAACGGCCATGCATTTCCTCTGCTCATGCGGTCCGCTCATGAGCAAAAGGAGTACCTTTCCATCTTGGGCGGCACATCGTGCACCCGGATGAGATAACAGATATCACGCTCCAAAGAATCTGGCAATTTATAGACTCAACGGGACTAAGCAGTTAACTTTAAAGCATAAGGGCTACCACAATAGATCATAACTGATCGAGCTGGCTACAATAGGGCCCAACAACTAATAATAATAAAAAAAACTACAAAGCTAACTATTCAGAAAATTGTTTCAATATTTAGTTACATATAAAGTATTTTCCGTTGTCAGTGCGCTATACGCATATTAATTGGTTTATTTATAAAAAGTGCATCATTCAGATCCACTTTGCATTGTTTCTGGGACTACTTATTAAGTCGTAGACGATACATCTAATCGCAGATGTTAATGAGCCACAGCTGACATGTGATACGTCACCGGACTCCACGACAGCGATACACTGATACGGCCTTTCACCCATTCAGCATCAAAACATCATTGCCAATGTCAGAGAAACAAACAAACGTTTGTCTCTATTAGCCCAGGCAAGGAAAAATTATAGAGGGAACCGCTTGGAACACATTTTGTACTTCGTAACTTTGTTTGGATAAACGTACATACACTAACGAAATTTAGCACACGTGTTTAAAAGCCTTAATAGACCATAATAATCAAATATTATTCAATGCCAAAGACGTCACATAATTACATGTGGAATTGAAAACCTTCTTTATTTGCAGTTGATTTAAAACTTGACTAAGTTAAAAAAAATTATCAGCTTTCATTTTGTACAAAATCTCAGGTCGCAAGAATGCATAGTTTCCGATAATTAAAGGTAAAACCTAAAAATTCTCCACCTCCTCCCGGCTCTAGGACTACGGGCTAGGACTTTTGATATGTTGACCCACAAAGTCACGGAGTCAAAATCGTGTTTCTTATGATTCTCTCATTTGTTTATAAGATTTAACAACCGGCAAAAATATCAACTCAGATAGGTTTACGGATACTTACTAACAATCATGGCGTAACGAGACATTTAGCATTGTACGAGTAATACTCGTATTTTTAGGGTTCCGTAGCCGAATGGCAAAAAACGGAACCCTTATAGTTTCGTCAAGTCTGTCTGTCTGTCTCTCTGTCTGTCTGTCTGTCTGTCCGTCCGTATGTCACAGCCACTTTATTCTGAAACTATAAGCATCACATAGCAGAAACTTGGTAGGTAGGTTTATTTTGTTCACCGCTTTCCGATTCCGATACAAAAAGTAAGAAAAAATAATATTTAAGGGGGGGCTCCCATACATGAAACTAAAACCTAAAATTTTTTTTTACTCAAACCTATGCGTGTGGGGTGTCTATGGATAGGTCTTTTAAAATGATGTTGAGGTTTCTAAAACCATTTTTTCTAAAAGTGTAAGGTTTGAGATATAGACGCTTCCAAAGTGGTAAAATCGGCGTCCCCCCCCCCCCCCCATCTAACTTTTGAACTAAGAAAGTTAAAATTTTGAAAAAAATAAATGATGTAGATCTCAACAAAAACTTGCAACGAAAATTAGTTTGAAGGAGATCGAACCAGTAGTTTTTGGGATATTGCACATTTATATCAACCGCAAATATAACTTTGTCTTTCATACAAATACTATGAAAAACAAAGTTATTTTTGCTGTCGCAATATATTGTGATGTTTTCGTTAAGTGAAAGTAAGTGGACCCTGAATTTAGTTAAGGGTGGCACGGAACCCTCAGTGCGCGGGTCCGACACGCACTTAACCGGTTTTTAATTTCGGTATTACATGTAATAAGTACCTGTATATTTTACGCTTCACTTTTTCAAGTTGCATCCAACGTTGAACGTACTGGTGTCAATGTGAGTATGAGATCAGCGAGGACCAAGATACCGGCACTATCGCCACTGCAGCTTATCTGCCATGTACTCGTAATATTACAAGTGCCCTCACGTCAGGAACTACTACAGTTTTACAAAAAATACGTTACGTAGTATTTCTTATCTCTATGCTAATAGCAAAAAAATATTCTTAGATAATTAATTTACCTACTTACTTTTATAGCGCATACAATGTTGTTTATTTGCGATCATTCTCCTACAATGCAACGTGAAACTTTCGCCATTGACGCTTAATATAATTTACGGCAGTTGATAGCTATTTAGTTCTCGATCGCGATATCTCTGACGAGACGAATAATTTACCGCCGTAGTTTCGCGCCAGAACCTTGGGAAAAACCTGAGTGCATAACCATTAAAATCTTGTGTGTTAATTAATTAACCGCTCTGTAGCAAAACTAGGAACCATTGTAATAAACTAAGGTTACGGATATGGGTTTATGTGCGCCTGCAAATAACCTTAACGGCATGTAAATACAGTAACTTACAGTCTATGGTTAGATGATGCGTAGCGTAATATACTAGGAAATTAAAATGGTCATGATATTACAGTGTTAATTACGTCTCCATATTATGGAAAAATTACGATTATATTTATAAGTTCTATGTAAGTCAGAACGTTTAAGATTGAACACCTTGTCCTCTGTTTTTAATCACTAGCGTCAATGTTTTGTAATTTTCGACTGAGAGCACTGAACAGCTAAAATCTACAGGTTGCATTTACGTACATTACAAATTATATTTAAATTTTGAAAGTCTGAAGACATCAAAATTTTTCTTTATTTCTGAGATAAGTTCGACGGTCATTTGTATTGACGATGTTGAATGTCTCTAATCTGACGGCTGATCCACCAAGCATATAGCTTGGCACATAAAAGCTGATCCTAGTGATTGATAGAACACCATTTCAGAAAAATAGCTAAACAACAAAAATATTACGTGAAGAATAATTATGTTATCTACTGATTCTAAATAAGTAATGAGGAACGTGAATTTGATGACTTGGGGTGGATCATCTAATAGACATAATTTCTGAGTCCCCCAATTAAAATGACATCAAATAAGCAGAAAAAAATTATAAATGCTACCAAATGGTACATAAACACACGCCCCTTTTTTGTTGCCTTGTATTTAATGTTAACCTTGAAAGTTGGAGGACCTAAAATCTCAGTAAATCGTTTTATGATTCCGTACCCAAGAGTAAAAACGGAACCCTTTGGCTAAGACTTCGCTGGTTGTCTGCCCGTCCGTCGGTCACCGGGATATCCCAAGAATCGTGTAGATATACCGTTGAAATTTTCACAAATGATGTAAGTACTTATTTCTTTTGCAACTATAGCAACAAATACTAAAAACAAAGTAATTAATTATTTCAGAGGGGCTCCCATACAACAACCGCGATTTTTTGCTCGATATCAAAAATGTCAACAGGTAGGCACTTGAAATATTCACCTATGTCGTGTAGGTACCTATAGTCAATGGTACGGAGCCCTTCGTGTGCGAATCCGACTCGCACTTGGCTGATTTAAAACATTAGTGGTGTTTTTAATCAGTCGTGTTCATAATCAACCTTAATACATATTTCTAGAGAATCTAAAATTTTTAGAATAGAATAAAATGGAATACATTTTATTTACGGAAGAATTAAGTATAACATCAATTTTGTCAAGTTTGGGATTAGCTCAAACTAGGTAGGTAATCCTGTCTTTTGGGGACTTGAGTTTGTCGAATACATTAAAAGATGAAATATGAAACCAAAAATTGCGCACGGGCGGGACTCGAACCAGCAACCAGCGCCATCTACCCGTCTGTTGCATAAAGCAACAGACGGGTAGATGGCGCTAACGTCGCGCAATGACGTATCAATGAGACCAGGAATTTCGCGCGGTCGGACCGACAGCACGGTAGCTCAATTGGAAGAGCAGTTGGCCCGGTTAGCCAGAAAGTTGCTGGTTCGAGTCCCGCCCGTGCGCAATTTTTGGTTTCATATTTCATCTTTTAAGAATAAAAATATGACACTGTAAGTGTTAAAATAATTGTAAAACCATTGAATACATTAAAATTGATATTATAGTTTTAGATCGATGTGAATAGGTACCTCCCTCGTAATCGCCCAAGGAACCCTTATAGTATCGCCATGCCCGTCTGTCCGTCCGCAGTTCAGCGCTGAGACCCGAGGTGAAAAGGAGAAAACCGTGATTTGGCATGGTTGTGTATTCTAATCTCCCCAAGTGCTAGAATATTTTTATTCTTTTGGGTTCCTCCCATACCATCTTTTAAAATAATTATGAGTTTGCTAACATCACTTTTCGCTAAAGTGGCCTGTTTCCGTAACATTCAGTTTTAAAGGGCTAATTTTTGTTAAGAGTCCTATGTCGTCACCGTTACCGAACTACCTAAACGGTAAGTAGAACGTAGATAAGTAAAAAAACACAGCGCAAGCACATATGATGAATTTAGAAGAAAAACTATCACGATGTTATGATGCGAACACAAATAATGGCGTTGTAGTCCATAAACTTAAAGCAAAATAATGTTCATGCTTTTCGCTTACAAAAAACGCGCTAAGATATGAAACTAAAACTGCAGACAAATATCAATTTTGATTGATTCCTTTAGCTGTAAAAAAAAACAAAATTCTGAGTCAACCCCATCAAAACCTATAACCGGTTTTGTTTCATAATTTCGAATATTTGGTTATTTGAAGGAAATCAAAACATTGTAATCATGTTTTACAGGACATTTTATTAAGGCAATCCTAATGGTGCTTTTAAATACCGAAATCGTCGTGCGCGAGTACGACTCGCACTTGGCCAGTTTTTGTTTATTATTTTTAAAGTATACAGTGGTGGACAGCTAATTAAAGACACTTTGAAAATTGTATGTTCATCAAGTTTTGGGTTCCAATAATTCTGTATTATGAATACATAGAAACCAGCAACTGTTGTTAAATAATCATATGGGTTTTACGTATAATTTGAAGTTACTATTTGCCATAACATTGATCTATTTTTCGTAATTTTTGACCTCAAATCTATTATGAGCAGAATAAGTGTACCAGTGATGTGGACAACTAATTAAAGACACCTAATGTAAGTTACTGAAAACCAAAAAAATACTGAAACTACAAAAAGTTACTTTATATGACATTGAAAATAGTCATTTCTTAAATGTTTTATAAAGTTTTTGATGTTTTGTCGTATGTCGTTTAGCTGTATTTTGAACTTAACTTAGTCCTGGCATTGGTGATATGCGTTTCTTGTTATAATGTATTAGAATTTGTTCTAATGCTTTCATAAAAGCGCCGTATAGTTAATAAACATTAGCAACATGTCTCGCTAGTGTATTATCTAATACAAAAATCTCAATTTTTTAGATTGTATTGATGTTAGGACTATTATGGTAGCATATCTAAAAGATAGACATTGTCTCTTAGGAAAACTGAGACGGCCGTTGCAGTCGCTTTAGTAAGTCTAAACTACAAGATTTTCTAGACAAGATGCTAAGTCAGCTAAGGGTAAGATAGGCTGTTGTTGAATATTATTGTTTAGGTATTCCATCCATGTACTAGCATTTTTTCATAGGTCCAGCAATACGTCTAGAAAATCAACGGCGCACTTTGATGTTTCCTCACTTTATATCTTACAGTTATACGATCTACAGTCTTGTAATTGTCGTCTCATATACCGTTTTTCGTCGTAATTACATCTATTATTTATTTACATTCGAAAACATCTCAATTATCCACTTTGATTCGGTCCACGTTGAGAATGTATTTAGGAAAACCGCATCCGTGAAATATTTGGCATATTATAAATTTGGTAACTTATGAAATTTTCTTCAGTGCAAGTTTTCCTAGCATAATCTAGGCCTTATCATTCTTGCTAAAATATTTAACGATCTTCCTGCAGCAAATACTGTCATGAAAATATGCTTTGATCATTAATATTTTTATCTAGAAATCCCATTCTAGGTCTTTCAGTGGGGTCCAATTCTAAGGTCCTGACATCTATCGCATTGGAAACTTTGTAATATCAGACAAATAATAGTTAGTAGGTAGTTACCAACGCTAAAATTATCTTAATGACGCATTTATGAAAGCATTAGAATAAATTCCAATACATGCTTGCAAGGAACTAATAGCATTAATGCCAGGACCGTGCCAAGACAAAACATCAAAAACTTTATAAAACATTTAAGAAATGACTATTTTCAATGTCATATAAAGTAACTTTTTGTAGTTTCAGTATTTTTTTGGTTTTCAGTAACTTGCATTAGGTGTCTTTAATTAGTTGTCCACATCACTGGTACACTTATTCTGCTCATAATAGATTTGAGGTCAAAAATTACGAAAAATAGATCAATGTTATGGCAAATAGTAACTTCAAATTATACGTAAAACTCATATGATTATTTAACAACAGTTGCTGATTTCTATGTATTCATAATACAAAATTATTGGAACCCAAAACTTGATGAACATAAAATTTTCAAAGTGTCTTTAATTAGCTGTCCACCACTGTATATATAAACTAACTATGCTATACGGCACCGCTAAGCGATAACGATATCTTTTCAAGTACTTTTTCAAATATGAATGATAATAAAATTTGTCGATAGTAATATTGCTGATAACTCTTGTTTTACGGGTTTGTCCTCTTCAAATTGGTCTTACTATATCGCACTGCTATTTGAAGACCGTGTTAACTCAAAATCAAGCATTGTTTTTAGAAATGACGAAAGACTGATTTCTCGCTTCCTGTAATAAATTATAAAAAACACGGCCAAGTGCGAGTCGGACCCCGCACTGAGTGTTTCGTGCCACCCTTCAACTGAATTCGAAAATATCACAAAATTTTTTACAGCAAAAAAAACGTTGTTTTTCATAGTGAGTGTATGAAAGACAAATTAATATTTGCGGTTAATGAAAATGAGCTACATCAATTCATCATACAATTGTCGTCGAAAGTATTTGTTGACATCATCATTTTTTTTTAATTTCTCACACTTAGTTTAAAAGTTAGAGGGGGGCAAAAGTTAGAGCTGGACGCCCAATTTACCACTTTGGAAGCGTCTATCTCTCAAATGTAAGACTTTTAGAATAAATGGTTTATGGAACCTAAATGTCATTTTACAGACACACGCATAGGTTTGAGTAATAAAAAAGATGAGGTTTTAGTTTCATGTATGGGAGCATTTAAATTTCATTTTTTTTACTTTTTTATCTGAATCGGAAAGCGATTAACAAGATACATCTACCTACTTCAGCTTTGTTTGTTCAGTTTTGTGATGCTAATAGTTTCAGAATAAAGTGGCTGTGACATACGGACGGACGGACAGACAGACAACTTGACGAAACTATAAGGGTTCCGTTTTAGCCATTCGGATACGGAATCCTTAAAATTACTTTTATTTATGAAAAATGCATTTAATTCAGTCAAACTTGTGTTTATTCTTCAGAATGTTGTTCTTACTCTATAATGCTCACATAGGCGCTTAGCCTATAGCCAAAGAAGCCGGTGCCATATGGCACCCATATGGCACCGGCTTCTTTGTCTAAGAAACGTACCTAACTTTTTGTATTGATTTCATGTCTTTAGGACCTAATATAAGAAATTACACGAATTTTCCACCATGGAAAAACTCGCGTGATAATGTGTTAGGTTAGTCTTATTATATTAGTAGTGTGCTGTTTAGTTTAGCAATATATCAAAATGAGTAAAGGCTGTTACGAACAAAATTGAAATAAAGTAGGTACAATATTGATGACATATTTATTTGTTTATTCTTTAGTGCACAAAGTTAAGTAAAAACGACATTCTCTACCAGTCAACCATTGGGTGAAGCAGATACAGTTGAGATTAATTATCATTCATCGGTTTTTTCGATCAGGAAAGCCGCAGGTAGATTTGTGGCGTAGATTGGTTTTCAGAAAGTCCCCGCGACCGCACTTATCCTTATGTGACGCAACGCAGACATATGAACGTATATGCAACCTTTGTTAGTATCATATCTTCGTATCGTTTGTGGTTTTAATATTCCACTCTGATGTCACTTTAACCCTTACCTTTACCACATTTGACGTGTGCCCAAGCGAAAACTACTATTACAGCTATTGAAGGCATGTGGGCACATTATGAGCATATGAGTCAGTGAAGGTGACATGCATCACAAACGCTTTTGGAGATTGACGTCAAAAAACCCTTATCTGCGGACCCCTCTCCTGGAGATCGATTGCGTATAGATATCTATTTTAGTCTCATACTACAGATTTCCATTATTTATCTTGCTTCAACTTACACGAAGTATAGGAAAAATAACAAGGATGTCAAAAAAGAACAGTGCCCATTTTTGACCTGATTAGACCGATGTTGTTGACCTATGTATAGAAATGTAACAAATCTTTAAATTAAGACTATTTTATTGTAACCTCATTACACTAATCATTTATTAATCAGAAACCCAGGAAAAAAAGATTTATGATATTCTACCAAACTCCTACAAACTTCTTAAAAAATGAAATTATAGTTTTTGAACGTTTTTGAACTACAATGTTGTTTACCTATGTATAGAAATGTAAAAAATCTTAAAATTAAGACTATTTTATTTTTACTTCATTACACTAATCAATTAATAATCAGAAACGCAGGAAAAAAAGATATTTCTTTCTTTATTTTGTTTCTTTCTTTCTTTCTTTCTTTCTTTTCTTTATTTGATATTCTACCAAACTCCTACAAACTTGTTTAAAAAAATTAATAATGGTTTTTGAACGTTACTACTTGAACAGTTGTTACGTTCCGTTTTACTTACTGGCGAGCGACGACTGAAGACTGACTTTAACTATTTAAACTTTAATCTCATTTATTCACCAAACAAATAATACATAAATTTTACCATAAACATGCAAATTACACATACATAATGAACTAAAATTAAGATACAAATCATTATTTCAGCGAAAAGCGTCGTCTAATTATTACAAAACGTCATAAAATAAACAAATCATAAACAAAGGGCTCTATAAATTTCCTACTACTTCTTCTATTGATTCCCACTCTGCGCTCTGCCCGATCCAAAGGTTCCCATTATGCTAGCAGCATTGCCTCGTTGAATAGCAATGGAAACCTGTTGAACCAACCAAGAGCCAGAGCGGGGATCATTACTATTTAAACTAGTTTTGTTACTTTTTGTTTTAATTTTTAATACTTTATACTTTCTTTATTAAATTATTAAAAAGATTTATAAAAGTCCATCTTTAAAAATAATACGAACATTATCAGTTGATAATAAATAAGTTTACGTTTAATTATTCTGATATGAGTGAAACAGATTTTTTTGACGTTTGACAGCCGCCTGTCATATTTGAATCGGCGCAGTCTCTTTCGTCTTGCGATATTACACATCTGCTGTTACTACTACGTATAGAGACGCTATGCCAAGCAAAAAATGTGCGCATTTTTTGACGAGAACTGTCAACAGACTGACGTGTTCCATAAATTTTGAATGTTGAATATGAAACCGCAGAAGTGACAGACTTTAGTGCCTACTTAACTTAATTGTATTGAATGAATATTATTTTATCAAAATGTTTTAATCTTTACTTACTTCGATCAATAGTTATTTAAAAACGCTAAAGAAATAAAAGTTTAATAAATAAAAATCTGTAGGTCAAACATTCGAATGATTTTTATAATTTTTTTACTATTTTTTTTTTCATTTTAATTTTTCATACGAAATAATTCGAGAAAAATACAACTACCAATGTAAAACATCTTAATAAGAAATATCACAACATCGCATTGTCTAACCTCTATTTATATCCTACCTACTTTTCCATTCTGCGCGTGTCACTTTTTATAATCTTTGATTTTCATGTAAAATGGGCCGCAATTTCATACCAAAAATATATAACATTTTGAAAAAATCTTTACGCTGGTTTAAGCTAACATTTTAATTTCTTATCGATGGTAAGTAACACCGGTATCTTTTTGATTCCTGTTGCTTTTATTTTTACATGTTTTTTAAACGCAAGACGGCATTTTTGTCAAATTAATTGACAAAATGTCACATTGGTTAACGCTACGAGCGGGAGTGAGTGACTGTGATGCCGCGCATGCGTTGATCGTCTGTGACCATCAACTTTTTGCGCCCGTAGTTTGTTCGGGATGTCAGTTCCATACGTAGTAATAGTAGTTCAATGGTTATTAATTAACTTTTAAGTACTAGATACATATGTACTGTAGGCATATTTCTATAGATATTTGTGTCGATAATTTTGCCGCGGCAATTCCTAACCTATAAAGTAGTAATTGTTTTTTATTTATTTATGGCGTTTAAATGGTAAAAGTGATAACAGGGAATTATTCCCTAATCTAGCACGCAGTATTCCTGCTATACTTGCAGTCCATACACACACTTTCATCATCAGGTTTTCAAATGTATGAAACGTGGTCATCGTTATTTACGCCATTTACGTCTGTACAGAGTGTGTCCAGGCATGTAATAACAAAACTTTAAGGGCCATATCTACAACGAATTTGATCGAGGGAAATACCACGTATGGGTGATTAATTCCGAAACCCCACGCACTATATGGCAGTGATTTTTGTTTTCATTTTCACCTTATTCGTAAAAGAAGATACCCGTTTCTGGGCCTGACGATACAGGCACGAAACATGTTTTGTTTAAATCTTAAATGTTTAAATCTTACTCAAAATGACATTGGTCATTTTGAGTAAGATTTAAACCATTGGCCATTGCCAACGGCAAAAATAAACCGATTTTATGTTGTACTAGCGGATCTAGCGAACTTTGTTTTGCCCCCGGCCCCGCTAAGAAAGTAAGTATTCTTACATTTTCTAATTTTCATTTTAATATTATAGAAGATACGTATCGCACTGCTTAAGGTCGTTCTGTGTCCTTTGGTTGTATGGATACGTCTAAAGTATAATCAATAATCCCGTAGAAAGATTTGACGTTAACAGTGTTACTACTTTTTGACGAAAAATAAATAGTGGTGTGACTAAAAGAATGAATTCCATAAATCTCATTCATTCACTCAAAAATTCTTATAACGTCTCAAATTAAATAACATTCTTATTTTATTTACTCTATTAAGCAATCTTTTAGGGTAGTTTCGTTGAGTCGGTATAAAAATATTAGCATTTATGAAAGAAAAAAAGCCGAATGAAAAACAAACGTAATATCTAAATTTCCGCGTAGGTAGCTGAAACAGGATAAGTACAATTTCAAACCGGTTTCGGTCATTGCCCCTTAAAGTTAAGGATTCTGTTACACCTAAATAGTCTCCGTAGCCGATTTCGACTACGGTGGCAAGTCACAACGACTAACCGACTGCGCGGGACATATAATAGTGCACTAGTGTGTGCGCAAGCAAACACAGTTGCACTCTCTTAGCCCGATGGGACAGCAATCTGACACGACGGGAGAGAGATCAGGCGCAGAACCAACGGCTTTACGTGCTTTCCGATGCACAGGGGTGAAACACCGCCAACTTCCAAACTTCGGGTCACCCTGATAATTTCTGAACAGAAAAATCCAGGTACATATTTATGGCCCGACCCGGGGATCGAACCCGGGACCTCTGGCACAGCCGTAGCTTTTTAAGTGACCATCGATGCCGTTACATCTATATTAACTGGTCAATCTATTAATCCGATATTCACTAAATTTTTTCGGTTTTCATTCATTTTTACCTATTCCTATCTTTGTTTCCGACCCCCTCATCCCGTGCATCTCGTCTCTGATGGAATTCGCATACATAAGTACTTTTTAGGGTTCCGTAGCCGAATGGCAAAAAACGGAACCCTTATAGTTTCGTCAAGTCTGTCTGTCTGTCTGTCTGTCTGTCTGTCTGTCTGTCTGTCCGTCCGTATGTCACAGCCACTTTATTCTGAAACTATAAGCATCACATAGCTGAAACTTGGTAGGTAGGTGTATCTTGTTCACCGCTTTCCGATTCAGATACAAAAAGTAAGAAAAAATAATATTTAAGGGGGGGCTCCCATACATGTGTTAGAATCAATAGATTTCAAAATTGATAATAGTTTAATATTTAAATACCGTTATCGTTACCGTTATAACGTTGCAAAAGTTTATTTTAATTAATCATTATTTACACATTAGATTAGTATAATTTAGTGTTATTTTATAATACATTGTATAAAATAACACTACGTTATTTCGTTATCTGTATGATTATTTTATTAGTAATTATTTAAGGCCAACCTGGCAATACTAGGAAGGAATAGATTTAAGCGCCATGATAAAATTGTAATCACTCTTTTGCCATCCGTCGACGAGAAATCATTGAAATACAAATATCTCTCGGCATTTCAAGATCTTTTATTCTGAGAAGTTAGGGCAAACCCAGCCTTAGCTTTTATCAGAAGTGGGATCGGTAAAAATTACTGATCCCAATGGGGCGAAGAAGAACTAAACGCTCACGCCACCGCAAGCGAAAAACTCGAGTCTACCCTACAGACTCGAGTTCAGAGAGCTCGGATTATAGCCCTCGCAGGAAGAGAACTCGAAGCCCAACTCCTAAACGATCAAGAAGGCGTCGATCACGGAGCTCATTTGAGCGAAGATCCCACACCCCACGCCGATCAAGACACATTTCCGCGCCTGGAACTGCCAGTACGAACGAGCGAAGAACCCCGGATCTGGCGAAGACAACATCTGCGACCGGACGAGATAGTGCCAGTGCTCGCGAGAGAAGAACCCTTAATCTGGCGAAGAATGTTTCTGCGACCGGACGAGACAGTGTCAGCAACACACCAACGAAGACAGGTGACTGTTCCGGTGCAGCGCATTCTTCACCTAGAGGAAACCCACCGGATACGTTGAGAACACCCATTCTCCCAAACGAGGGCGAAACACAACCTCCGAAGACATCATGTGAGTACATTAGTAATCCTACCTCCAATTTGTCGTTAAGTTTAAGTGATTTATCGCAATTGTTACAATCTCTCGCGAGGCCTCATGTACCGTCACCTATCAATTCCACGACAAACATGATTCCCGAGTTCGATCCATCGGTTAAAAATCATAGAATTGATATGTGGATAGCAAAGGTCAATGAATGTGCGAAAATATATCGTTGGGATGAGACACAAATAGTTCATTATGCATTGCCTAAGCTCGTGGGCAATGCTAAAAAATGGTACCAAAGTCAAACTTCTATTTTACATAGCTGGGACGAATGGAAAATACTATTACAAAAAGCTTTTCCTACCGACACGAATTACGGTGTTGTTTTGACCGAAATGCTTGACAGGCGTTTAAAATTCGGAGATAGTTTAGACGAATATTATTACGACAAGGTTATGCTTTTAAATGCGTGTGATATTTCTGGGAAACGTGCCGTGGATTGTATAATACATGGCATCGATGACCGAACGATCCGGGCGGGGGCGTCGTCCGCACGTTTTACCGAACCCGATGAATTGTATAAGTTTTTGAAAGACGTTTGTAAGGAAAATAAGGATAGCACTAGGACAAATATTAGGAATCGACAATCGAACGTTTTGGTTTGTAATAGGTGTAATGAGAGTGGTCATAAAGCGGCGCAGTGTCGACTAAACATTTCTCAGGTTGGACAGCATTCTAGTTCTTTGACTTGTTTTAACTGCAAAGAAAGAGGGCATAAATTACAACAGTGCCCAAAACCTGCTATTAAGTGTGAAGAATGTAAAAAATTTGGACACACTAGCAGTGAATGTTATAGTAGGAAGGATAAAGATAAAAATAGTGACAAACGGGTGTTATTTATTGACAGCATTAATAAAAGCAATTTAAAATATCACAAAAAATCTTTCATCAATAAAGATTTTGAAATAGAATGTTTTATTGACCTGGGCAGCGACTGCACTCTTATTACTCAAGATACTGTTGATAAATTAAAATTACAATTAGAGAGAGACTGTTTACCAACCATATGTGGTGTTGCTAATATAAATATACCGTTACTAGGAAGGACTAAGTTCAATTTACGCGTTGATTCCGTTGAGGCTGAGATTTTTGCTTACGTCATTGATAATAGTCATTTACATGTTCCGCTTTTAGTCGGGCAGAATTTTACAGAACTACCCGAAGTTATCATTACCAAAAACTCGAATACCTTAAACATAATATCGTCACGTGATCTTGCTCGTGAATTACCAAATTATGTTGAACCTGACCAATCTGAAAGTAAAAAGGTTGATTTGTTCGTATTAAATGATAGTGAAATTACTAGTATTGATTTATTGGACTGTTTTTGCAATGATTTAAAAGAATCTGATGTGTACATTAAAGGGAGCTATAGAAGTATTGAGGGTAAAGAATATTGCGTTCAAGAAGGGATATATAGAATCAAAAATGGTAAATGTAAGATAGTAGTTATGAATATTAACAGCTCAAGTCAACCGCTTTACTTTCTCAAGGATACTTTGGTAATCCGGGCATACCTAGTTAGTCACGATGCTATTCCTCTTACGGAAACGACCCAAACTGATTTGAAATGCTTGAAAACTCGCGTTCTCGACCCTATTGAAAAAGATAAAATTAAGATTAATCCTAATTTAAGCACTGAAGAAAAGAACAAAGTATACGATTTGATCGATAAATATAGAGACTGCTTTGCACTAGATTTATCTGAGATAGGCTGTACGAACCTAACCGAATTAGACATAAAATTAACGGATGAAACTCCGGTAGTATACCGTCCCTATCGTTTAAGTATCTCTGAAAAAGGAATAGTTCGTGACATGGTTAAAGAGTTGCAGGATAATGATATAGTTGAGGAGTCTGATTCCGCTTACGCAAGCCCTGTGTTGCTGGTTTCAAAGAAAACGGGTGGTTATCGACTCTGTGTGGACTACAGAGCACTTAACCGAAAAACGGTGAAGGATCTGTACCCCTTACCCAGAATCGATGACCAACTTGACCTCCTGAGTGGTAATAAATACTTTACGAGTCTTGATATGTCTAGTGGGTATTACCAAATACCGATTAAAGATAGCTGTAAACACTTGACGGCATTTATTACCCCTGATGGACTTTACCAGTTTAAACGGGCGCCATTTGGCCTCGCCAACTGTCCAGCCGTTTTTCAGCGGACCGTTAATAAAATGCTTGGTAAAGCTCCTGAAAAATGCGCTATTGCATACATGGACGATCTTTTGATTTCGGGAATGGATTTTAATTCTTGCCTACAAAAACTTGAACAGACTTTCGAATTACTAAAAGAAGCCGGTCTTACGTTGAATATCAGCAAATGTCGATTTTTTGATACCCAAATCGATTATTTGGGTTTCGAGATATCGACGGAGGGCATTAGGCCAGGTAACAATAAAATTGAGGCGGTGAAATCTTTTCCCCAACCAAAGAACGTTCATGAAGTACGCCAGTTCATTGGACTGGCGAGCTTCTTTCGTAAATTTATCCAAAGCTTTGCAATTATTGCTAGGCCCCTTACTGACTTGACTCGCCAGAACGTAGAGTGGGAATGGGGGCAACGACAGCAAGAGGCATTCCAATCCTTAAAAGACAAATTGGTGCAACGTCCAATTCTTAAATTATATGACCCTGAACACACAACTGAACTGCATTGTGATGCGTCTAAAATCGGCCTAGGTGGAATTTTATTTCAAAAAGAACCTAATTCCACAGAATTTAAGCCCATAGCATATTTTAGTCGTAAAACAACTATAGACGAAGAAAAACTACACGCGTACGAATTGGAAACTCTCGCTGTCGTCGCTTCCCTGAATAGGTTCAGAGTATATCTATTAGGTAAACACTTCACCATAGTAAGTGACTGCAGTGCTCTCCGATCAACGTTTGCGAAGAGAGATATCATCCCTAGAGTAGCACGATGGTGGATAGCACTGCAGGAATATGATTGCTCCTTTGAGTACAGGCCGGGTCGATCAATGCAGCATGTAGATGCGCTTAGCAGAAATCCGCTTCCCTGCCTAAATGAAAATGACAAACTCGACCACTTTTCACGCGTATTAAATATTACTCAAGATGATTGGTTGCTCACATTACAACTTGCTGATCCTAAAATTCAACATATTCGATCAACTTTAGAGGACCCTCAGTATAAAGACATAGTAGATATCAAACAAAATTTTGTGTTTAAAAACAACAGATTATACCGAAAAGTAGGTGACGATTTAAAATGGGTGGTACCTAAAAATGCTAGGTGGCAGATATGCCAGCGTAATCATGACGAGATAGGCCATTTTTCCACGGAGAAGACCTTAGAAAAGATAAAGCGCGATTTTTGGTTTCCCAAAATGAGGAAATTTGTAACAAAATACGTAAAGTCTTGTTTACACTGTGCATTCGGAAAGGAACCCGCCGGCCCTAAAGAGGGATACTTGCATAGTATACCCAAAACAAACATTCCTTTTCACACGGTGCATGCGGACCACTTGGGCCCGTTTGTAAAAAGTAGTTACGGGAATCAATACCTACTTTTAGTTGTAGACGGCTTTACAAAATTTTGCATTATTAAAGCATTACGGAATACTAAGTCCCAGCCAACTATAAGAGCTCTTAAAGATATATTTTATACTTTCGGACACCCCACGCGATTGATAACCGACAGGGGTACGTGTTTTACGTCAGGTGAATTCAAGCGGTTTTGTACAGAATCAGAGATCCGTCACACCTTGAACGCCGTTTCTGCTCCACGAGCCAATGGGCAAGTGGAGCGCTATAATAGGACAGTTTTAGACGGACTCCGAGCATACACGGATAAGTTAGGAGAGACTAAATGGGATCAGGGTCTTGGTAAAATTCAGTGGGGACTTAATAACACCCATAACAAAGGGATAGGTAAAGTTCCATCTGAAGCCTTGTTTTGCGTGCGTCCACTTGGCCTTGGAGAAGGGATTTTAAGTGAAACAATTTCAGAATCTAGACATAATGATAAAGAACCCGAAGTTATTAGGTCAGAAATAAGCGATCATATTGAACGCGATCAGCTTAAGCAGAAAACGCGGTTCGATCAGACTAGAAAGAAAGCTAGGTTGTACACAGAGGGTGATCTAGTAAAAATATTAAAAACTTTACCCTCTAATGATGGTAAGAGTCGTAAGCTACTACCTAAATACTCCGGTCCCTTTAGGATAACGAAAGTACTGCCTAATGATAGATATGAGGTATCCAGCATCCCCGGATCCCATATATCTAGAAGTAAATACACGAACGTCTGGTCGGTAGATAGGATCCAACCTTGGATCACAATTGCAAATAAAGATAATGACTCTGGTACATCTGAGGATGAGGTAGATGAGAGCTTAGCGAGAGATGAGGGTGATAACGTATAAAAAAAAAAAAAACAATTCATTGGTTGATAATTATTAAGATGTAATTTTCAAATAAATCAAACATAAGAGGTTTGTTTAAGATTTTGAAAATAATATAATTTAACTCATTATTACTCATGTAAATGAATCATACACTTTTTTTGTTAATTGTCAAAAAATAAAAATATAATAAAATAAAGTGATAACTTGAATCATAATGTAAAATGTAATGCGTAGTAGTAGTAAAATTGTTGTTGATGATTGCTTATGAAATACAATATTGTTAAGGATATAAAATGTATCGATAAGATTTTTGTAGATAAATGTATGAGGTAGTTGTCATTGTATGTTAATAATTGTAAAGACTGGAAGGCGTGACTGGCTCTGTGATAGAGTGAAGGATCACGATGCAGTCTCTGGTTATGAATCAGTTATTATGGCTGGAAGGCGTGACTGGCTCTGGTAGAGTGAAGGCTCACGATGTAGTCTCCCCGTGAGTTGGGGGACTAGAAGGCGTGACTGGCTCTCGGAGTGAAGGCTCACGATGCAGTCTGGATGATGAACCTTATCTGGAAGGTTGGCACGATCGTCGGGTCTGGAGGCTATGGTTACTCTAGACCTTGCGGTGAGGGGTCAACTGCAGATAATAAGTAGCGTAGAATTGGTCACTACATGTGATCCAGTGATTTATATGGATACCATTATATATTATGTATGATTGTTATAACGTGAATGTATTATATAAGTTATTAATTAAGAAGTATAACTATAGTTTTTTTTTGTGTAACAAAATTTAAGTTTGAGGACAAACTTGTTATTTGTCAGGATGGCCGAATGTTAGAATCAATAGATTTCAAAATTGATAATAGTTTAATATTTAAATACCGTTATCGTTACCGTTATAACGTTGCAAAAGTTTATTTTAATTAATCATTATTTACACATTAGATTAGTATAATTTAGTGTTATTTTATAATACATTGTATAAAATAACACTACGTTATTTCGTTATCTGTATGATTATTTTATTAGTAATTATTTAAGGCCAACCTGGCAATACTAGGAAGGAATAGATTTAAGCGCCATGATAAAATTGTAATCACTCTTTTGCCATCCGTCGACGAGAAATCATTGAAATACAAATATCTCTCGGCATTTCAAGATCTTTTATTCTGAGAAGTTAGGGCAAACCCAGCCTTAGCTTTTACATGTAACTAAAACCAAAAATATTTTTTTTACTCAAACCTATGCGTGTGGGGTGTCTATGGATAGGTCTTTTAAAATGATGTTGAGGTTTTTAAAACCATTTTTTCTAAAAGTGTAAGGTTTGAGATATAGACGCTTCCAAAGTGGTAAAATGGGCGTCCCCCCCCATCTAACTTTTGAACTAAGAAAGTGAAAATTTTGAAAAAAATATATGATGTAGATCTCAACAAAAACTTGCAACGAAAATTGGTTTGAAGGAGATCGAACCAGTAGTTTTTGAGATATTGCACATTTTTATCAACCGCAAATATAACTTTGTCTTTCATGCAAACACTATGAAAAACAAAGTTATTTTTGCTGTCACAATATATTGTGATGTTTTTGTTAAGTGAAAGTAAGTGCACCCTGAATTCAGTTAAGGGTGGCACGGAACCCTTAGTGCGCGGGTCCGACACGCACTTAACCGGTTTTTTTAATAATATTTATGTTCGTTCGTACAAACTTCTACTAGCACTTTTCTTACTGAAATAGTCATAGGGTACAGTCACCGTCAGATATTTTGTTAGCAGACAAGGTGATCAAATACAACATATGGCTGTTGCAACGCAGCCGAAACGTCGAGCAGTGAGTAGCATTCACTCATATTTATATTTCGTGTTTAGACTCGTCATGTCTAATTCTCATTGTAATGCAACGCGAAAGTTTAAAATCTCATACTTCTGAACTTATTTACTTCATCAATATCTGCTAATCTGCTCAGATATTATTGAAGTAATTAATGTTCAGATATTATTGGTAACTTGTAATGTATGCAACATATTGTCATTTTAACTGTTCAGAAGTATTTGGTCACCTTGTCTGCTACAAAATATCTGACGATGACTGTACATAACCTTAAATATTTTCAGTAAATCATTTTACTGATTTGGCCATTGAAAATTTTAGAGAAAACGGGCCTCGTGAGAAAACTATAATTGACCTAAATATAGGCCAAGTTCCAGCTCTGTAACGCCAGGCCCAAGTCTGTATAGGAACCAATTTTCCCCTTTGCGGCGGTTTGAGTCTGAGCTCAGTCTCACGTCGAAGGGGCTCGTTTTTGGTGTTATTTCAAGCAAAAGGTGTAGTGTAACTAAAACATTAAATATACGCTATCAAATGGCTTCAGATTTAATTGCCGAAAGGAGAAAGTTTTTTTTACATATTTTTTTACGCATTTAAGCAATTCATTGTAAAATAAACAATACTAAAACGAGACTATTGATATTGATGCCGCAATCACGTCTTTCGGTCTATTACTTCAAGAGTTAAGTAACGATTAAAAAGACCCCTTTACTCATATTTACGTAAAATGGCCTTAGTACTTAATTGTAATATTTTTTAAAGTTTATTATTCAACAGCAACACAATAAATATTCATTTTATAAGTCTGCCAAACAGTGAATTTAAACGCGTACTGTTGAAAAATCTCTCTGCATGACCTAAAGGTATGACTGGGAGAGAATGCTTTTAGCATTAAGTCCACCTTTTGTACACTTTTATTTGTGCAAAGTTTTTAAATAAATAAATAATAAAAATCGACAAAATTAAACTTTCAACTAGTAAGGCCATTTTCACTGACTTCAAAAAAAAGGAGGTATTCAATTCGACATGTATGTAGGTATGTGTTATCGTTAGAATTGGATATTTGAGTATGTTGATCTGTTAAGGCTATTTCTGGGCCCTCAATGTAAGTAGTTGAAGAAGGGCTTAATAGTAATTTTTTCTATCCTCAAATACTTACAAAAAAAACAGCCGAATATCCTATACTTTAACTGAGCAATAAGAAAAACAAGATTTTTATACATTTCACTACAAAATAAATTCAATTAAAATCGATTTATGTGAATGAGATTGTGAATGAGATTTAGAATGGATAGCGTATTCTTTAATATTATTAGTAACACCACAACTTCTGCTTTTAATTAAAAACGAGCCCCTACACGACGTAAGACTCAAACCGTCATAATTTTACGAGCAAGGTATTTTTTTATTGTTTTAAACTTTCATGGTCACTTACATTAGTTAGATACGGGATTGCTACCATGTGCCTTATTATTTATGAGATATTTCGGCACTGTTGCAAGCGCCATGATCACGGAGTAACTGGTAACTGAAGAGAACTTGCGGGTGGGTTGTTGTTGGCAGACATATCGGTCTACCCTCCTTCGAAGTCATTTATTCCGCTCGCCGCCGGTACCATTGTCCACAAACTCACTATTTTCTCGCATCTGTTCTCGACACACAACACTGACAGTATCTGTTCGCGAAACGGCTACGCAACTATTTTAAGGTATTTTTTGTGAAAAAAAAAACACTGTCATATAGTAGGGTTTTGGAATTGACCCATATGAGGTATTTTCCTCGTTGAAATTTGTTGTAAAAAAAAATTCAAAATTCAAAATCTTTATTTCAATTTAGGTCATGAAATGACACTTATGAACGTCAAATATAAAAATTAAAATAAATGTGCGAAACATGTCTCCTTATCTTTTGGGCCCTACCAGCGCTTCGAGACAGAACACAGACAATTAAGCAAGTGCTGAGAAGATACGCCGGAACAAACTCAGTCACCACTAGCTGCCGTAAAATCAAAATCATCAAAGGTAAGTACATCAGTTGGTGCAGGCTGGACGGACCACACATTCGTGTCGTTTAGATAGTCTTGAACCTTATAATAGCCTTTAGACATAAGCATATTTTTAACGTGTTTCATAAATTTATCAACCGGCAATTCGACAAGATTGTGTGGTATATTATTAAAGAATTTTATACAATTTCCCATGAACGAGTTTCTAGTTTTAACTAATCTGAAGTTAGGAAAGACAAGCTTGTGTTTATTTCTTGTGATGTATGAGTGAATGTCGCTTTTCTTCATGAAATTATCGAAATTTTTACGAACGTACATTATATTGTCAAAAATGTATTGAGAAGCCACAGTTACTATGTTGATTTTCTTAAAGACCTCTCTCAGGGAGTCACGAGGACTAAGTTTATAAATAGCACGAATGGCTCTTTTCTGCAAAATAAATATGGTTTCAATGTCTGTAGCAGAACCCCACAAGAGAAGACCGTAAGACATAATACTGTGGAAGTAACTAAAATATACAAGCCTCGCCGTTTCAACATCAGTCAGATACCTAATTTTTCTAACTGCAAAGGCAGCTGAGCTTAGCCTCCCAGCTAGGTAGATATTGCCCTTAAATTGTTATTATTACATGCCTGGACACACTGCATATTCCACCTACAACGAGAAATTGAAACTTCCAAGGAAGTTAACCACATAATCAATTAAATTATAAGGTTCATAATTTATGATTTAAGGCCGTCTTATTCCGTCAAATTATCTCATAAGCCCCGCCCCCTTGTTAAAAGTGCGGGGCGCTTCCCCCACCAGCACCCCCGCACAAAACTTTTTCTGTCAACTTTGTCTTACAAATCTCGTGTATAATTAAGCCATCTAGTGTTTATTTAAGGAACAAAATTTTCTTGAATAAGATACTTCATGCGCTTTTGTAAGTAACATACCCACGCCATCTAGCAGAACCCTTAAGAACTTTTACAAAATGGTTTCTTTAGTACACCATACATGCTTTTTAGTCTAAACGTTTATCGAAAGAACAAGGAACGCAAAGAGTGGCATTTCATTCTCACACGACTGGTCAGCACTTTATGCCAGCAACCTGTAACCATTATAAAAACAAGAAAGAATATCCAATAACATTTATTATATTCTTTATTGCACTTATAAGATGTACAGAAAATAGGTACAAGAAGTCACAATGTGAACAAAGGTGGGCTTATCCCTAAAAGAGACCTCTTCCAGCCAACCCATAGGTGTAGGAAATGTAATGTAATAACATTTAGGTTGTTTTTATTAAGATCCTTTTTGTCGACACAGTTATAGTCTCACTACTATCTTCCATCAGTCTTCCAATTGATGATGACTGAAGACCATTACAGATATGGCACTTCAAATTTAGGGTTCCGTACAAACCAGTAGGTATATAAGTCAAAGTTCACCCATCACGAGAATTTTGTCATGGTTTTTTTTTACACACTGAAATTCATAACATTTCAAATCATCATCATCATTCTCTTGCCCTGTTCCCAGTTTATCTAGGGTCTGCGCAGTATGTTTCACGCTTCCGTTTAACATTACAAATATGGAAAGCTAAATTAAAGACAAAGGTTTCTTTATCGTTTCAGTAATCCTTTAATAATATCAAAGTTTTTTATTTACTAGTCGTCTCCCGCGACGTCGCCCGCGTATATTTTGGATGTCCCGTGAAATGGTTCAAGTAAATTAATGGTTTAAAGTAATTACTATCGAGGTCACCCACACCACGCTTAAAATACTCGCTTAATATCAGCCTGAACTATAAAAATGACTTGACTATCATGTGTTAGAAAGTAAGAAAATAGTAGTTTTCGGCGAAGTTCACTATCAAATATACTGAGCATTGAACTTGGCTATCATTTTTCACATTGATGTTTTTGTTGGGATATCATAACTTTTTATAGAAATATTTATTTGCTTATTCATAAATCATTAATACATATTTTGTGCAAGCTTCCATCCACTTAATTATAACGGTTTCAGACCCTACAATTAAAAAACTTTCTTTTGTTTTCAGATTTTTTCCTTCGCTTACACATTATTACCTAGCTAGATGCCATATTTCAACTGTCTAGGTTTGTTAATTAGAGCACCGCACCCACATAATTACTTTGATAAACCATATATGGTTTTGCCATGTTTGACTTTTTGTAGTCTAGCTTATAGACCTTTTTTACTATAAAACTGTAATTTGGCATGGGTTTCTTTATATGCTAATCACACCGCCTAAAATATGTATTTTAAAATATTTTTGGGACACCTCCCTACAAGGAATGAATTATGATGAGCATGAGTTCCTACACCGAAAGGGCAACACCAGGGTTTATCTCATGAATCGTGATAGTAAGACAGTTGAAATTTTCAGGAAGGATGTATTCATGTTGCCGTTGAAAAAACAAAAACTTAAAAAACAGTTTTTTTTTTCAGGTTGCTCTCATACAACTTATCTACTCTGATAATGATAATAATGAGGGGCTGCCCCATTATTAGGACTTCATATCTTTTGTAAGGGACTCCCTGACAACAGATATGATGTTTATGCCATTTTCATAGATAATGGTACGGAACCCTTCGTGACCCCGAAGCGCCATTTCGCGCTAACTACAAGATTAATAGAATTATTATGTGTCACAAACACCAAAGTTGTTTTGGATATTCAGTAACAGCAATTTGAGGAACAACGGTTATAAAAATAAAATTAAGACAGTCTCCACACATTTTCGAAAGAACAAAATTGAAAAAATTATTCAGATTTGACATTTCTGAATGCAAATATAATTGGATTATACTGAGTAATCTCTATGTTCGTCGCTCAAGTCCATGTCACCAAATAAGAGATAGATAGTCAATGCATTATTACTACACGATTCAGAAAATGTGTACGTACGTACGTAAATAACATGGAAACCTGAGTTCCATACACGAAGAGAGCTAGACCGACCTTAACTTAACCTCCAATGTTTGTATTTTGTCACAGGAGTCTAGATGTAAATAAATAAATAAAATTAAAATAGACCTATCACCTTTGATTAAAGTAAAATAGCGGAAGATAGGTGACGCGCCACTCGAAAGTGGACCGCTAAAATCAGGCCCCCGTCGCCTAATTGCCTTCAGTTACAATCGGGATTGCGTGCGCGGATGACATAAGTGAGACGTGTGACGTGAGGAGAAAATAATTATTCTTTCGGGTTAAACGTAACCAAAATGCTTTCGTGTGCTTTCATACGTTGCCCGAACCATTCTAAAAGGAAAAACTAATCGCATGGAATCACATTTCACTCGTAAGTATACGAAAACTTTAATTTCTAAATTTATTTGTAAATTCAGTCTTTTTTTGACGGCCATTTTTCAGGGCGAGATAGAAATATACGATTCATTGATGTGCGACCAGTTAGGTATGATGATGATTGATGACATATAACGCAACATGTGCTGCTTGTTGAGATTTGTCTACGCGGTACCGTTAGCATAAAATGTCGATTTACAAAACATTAATAAAGAAGCAACAATCAATATAATTGATTGTTGCTTCTTTATTAATGTTTTGTAAAATGGTATTCAACTTCAATAATGTAAACAATAAAATAATTATAAATAAATAAATAAAATTAATAAATAAAAATTCTTTATTTCAAAAATATACATGACAGTGTATTGCCGAGTTTTCCCGATAAGTAGTCGAGTGACACTTGTGTTGGGAATAACTCGCTGCTTCCCGTAATAAGTATCAATATGTATATTTAATCACTAAGTTAATAAATAGTAACAAGTACTGAGTACAGACTAGATTATTTATTAATTATCTACTCAAATTTGTTACAAAAATGACTGTATGTTTATGACATAATTATTATTGTTTTTAAATTCACTCGCACCTCATCTGTATACTTGCAGGTCTCTTACGGATACATCGTTGCGTGACGTCAGCCCCATCTACTCATCATCTGCAGCGGGCCAAGTTGTTATTCATTACAAAATAAATTAAACTTGGAAATCATTCATTGGAAGGAAATCATGTTTTAACAATAAATATTTAAAAATAAACTTATATTTTGTTTTATTTTTGGTAACCCTACTCACGCCAAACATTGCTCGACATTTCAAAATAGTAAAGTAATAATAACAAGTAATTTATTAGTTTTCACAAAAAACATGGTACACAATTTCACTCCGATTTGTCTGCTGACGCTTCTTGATTCTTATTGCAAGGAGACGTCAACGTGACAAGAGACATCTCAAAGCGCGCGTTTGTTTCGCTCGCACTACCGTTCGTAAGAAATGGGTTTGTCTCTGTCGTCAGTAGCGTAAAGTTACGCAGCTGTGTGGGTCATCTTGTATGTAGTAGTGAGTAGTGCCATTTTTTAGCTGACAATTAGTATGACATGCCGTATCTTCCGCTATTTTACTTTAATCAAAGCCTATCACCTAATAATTTTCTCCCTCCCTCAAATTCATATAATATTTTCTCGTCTCCAATATACTAGAGTCACCAGGGCACAGCTTTAGCATTTGAGATTACTGCTAAACCTACAGTTATGGTTTAGCTCTGATTTTTCCAAATAGAGAAAATGTTCAAAACTACAAAAATTTGACATGAGTGTTTTATGCTTTTTGTTTATATTGTTACTATAGAAACGGATTCATCTCTACGATTGGTACAAAAATATAGTTCATTTATTCACATCAATTATATATGTCGCTACAGCCTTTCTCTTTTTATTTTGCTTAACACGTAGAGGTTGGGGGTTCCATCCTCATGGCATTGAGGAGATTTATCCGCATGGTGATGATGTTTTTGATACTAATTTTCTTTTTGAAATTTATTTTCATTGTTATGTAGTTTTTTTAATAGGATTTGCTACTTTAAAAAAAAACCTAAAAATTTAATTAGTTTTTATTTTTATTTTTTTTTATTTTATATGTTAAAATGTCCAAAAATTAAAATAAATACTTATTTCGTTTTCTAAAAAAATATTGTGACTATGTAGAAAAATATTCATGATACCCCCGATTTGAACTCGCGACCTTTGATTAGTATAAGACTGGTGCTGATCCAACTGAGCGTGACGCGGCGCGGCGAAATTAGCTATTATTAGTTCTTAGGTGTTTTACGTAATTAAGTACGCAAATAAAATTGCAAAAATTGACATAGGTCCAGCGTTCGCAGTGGCGTCAAGGGGAATGAGGAAATGGTATCTCGTGCTTGTCATTTGAATAAAAAGATAGCGCTATTTCTGCTTGCATGTATAGAATAGAGATGACACGACGATCAACTGTTGCGTCAAAGTCGTTGCGCGAATCACCATCGTCACAAGTGTGAGAATCACTAAATCAGTGTTTTATGAATGAAAATGTTAATAAAACTGGAAAAAAACGATTGGACGCCCTAAACATCTTTGGTGTCTAAAGTAATCTTAAAAAGACAATTGGAAGAATTTGCTGCTTGTAAGAAAGAATACAGACTAATGAAAAAAATGGACCTTTCTTTGCCTGAACATAACACCGATAAAAACTAAAAAAAAAATCATTTGATTCATAGCTGAGATCTCACTTATGTGGTCAAAATGTATATTCTTATAATCCCCTGTTCCTCACATCTGTGTAGCTTGAGCAAATCAAGATCAAAAAAGTCGAAATAGGTCAAATAAAGTGTTTTTAGATATTTCGTTATTCTGATCTAAATAACAAACATTTTGAAATCATTTTAACATGTATATATGTAGAATGGAATTACCTACTAAAATATGTGATTTTCATAAATATAAGTCCAATAATTTGAAAACTACATAGAAAATACGAAAAAAAAGGGGCCCACTTCTGAGGCAATTATTATCGAGCAAAGTAATTACAATCGTGTTTCCAACCACAATCCAGCTTTCTAGTAATCTTCTTCTATAACATATATAGATTCGAGATTTAAATAATTAGTGTTTCCATGTTAAAACTCAATCGAAACATCGTAAAAATGGAATATCTAAGCCTTAAGGGCTTTTAGCTGATAAAGCGGTTGTGGCAGTCTCAGAATTCAGAATCCGCTTTCCTCGTCGCCAGTCACATGATTGACACGGTATCAGCAATCTCATCTTTGTTGTTATTCATCTTAGCTCCGGTAAATTACCATTTGCCCAACCGCATGAGGAAACCAACAAGTTTTTTTCGTACGTACACAGTCATCAGGCGGAGATGAGATTAATTTTGTATAGAACACTTTTGCGTCCCTCTCCTTTAGAAGTTAGTTTTTCACGGTGCAGTACTTATAATGGTGAATCTCATCTGACCCTTACCTAACTTTGTTGCATATAGAATAAAATCTTGTCAAACTTGATCTTGATATTGATTTTGTATTTTAAATGTCGATAGTAAATAGCGCGAGAGTGGATTGTTATTATCTTATTATAACATTTAGCTAGATTTTATGATGTGAGTAAAGATTTTATTAATGTTCCAAACCGGATTTCTATTTTTAATCAAACTCGCGATACGATACAAACTAATGATTCGTTTTGTAAGTGGCCAAACAAACATTTACAAGTGAGTAATCCCCTTCGTATTCCGGTTATTTTCCTCCTTACAACTTTTCTACTCCACTTCAGTGCTGTGAGCAGTTTAAACAAATAAGCTGTCATTTGAAAGTCGGTAATCGTGATCCCCGGTAGTTACATAGTATGTTAGTTAGTACTTATAGCCACTGGAGCCCAGATATTGAAGTTAATACCAGCAGGGAAAATATGAGGTACTAGCAGACCAAGCTTAAGCTTACTTTGTACTCGGTAAAATATTTATACTGCTATTCGGAGCGATGACGAATCCAACAACTATAAAATCATAAAAACCGGCCAAGTGCTAGTCGGACTCGCGCACTGAGGGTTCCGTGCCAACTTTAACTGAATTAGGGATTCTTACTTCCACTTAGCCAAAATACCACAATATTTTGATTCCATATGAAGATAGGAAGAGGGCCGGAAGCCCGGAAGTGCTCCGCGGATGGCGCTGCGTCGCCCGCGCAGCGATGCCGTCTGAGGACTTGAGACTCTAACTAACGCAATTGTAACTTCAAAAACAAAATGCACTTTAAATTTCAACAATTTTGAGAGAAGTCTACTTTTTTGCACGTAGTGTCTACAGCACAAAATGGAAATTTCAAAAGTCAATATAAGCTAAAAGATTTAATAAAAAATCCTTTTTACTTAGCTTTTGTGTTTAATTTAAGGTGTACTTTCGGGATTGTTGTACTTTATCCAGCTAGGGCACACGGTGTAGTCGGTTCAACCTTCTCTTTTTTTAAAGTCGGCTGAAAGGGCAAAATGCGGCACCCTCACTGCGGACTATGTGTGTGTAGTAAACACTTCAGCTTAAACCAAACTGAAGATAGCATAAGTAACATATTGCAACAGAAGAACCACCTATGTATAATACATACATGTTTTTTGAGATGCCATTATTAGCTTTTGGAATTAAATCGTACATAATGTCGCGAATAATCACGCATGTTATTGTGCACCAATTAACGTTCTAATGCAAGCACCGTTTTCGTAACTTAAGGAAATATTAATGCTGGTTACATGATGTAGTTTCTGCCAAAAGCATAGATGTTGTTGATCTGATAAATAACTCGAAAATTGACCAACGAGTGGGTTTCTTGCGAGGTTTTCCTCAACCGCAGGAAATTTACAAGGTTTTCAAATCTGTTAACTTGAGAACGTGTGTTTATAAAGGAAAATCGAGATTATGTGATCAACATTTAACGAACTTTTATAGTTTACTTCATTTTGGGACAGGATGTATTGGGTATACACTACAATAAATTAATTAATAAATACTGTGAAGTCAAAGCCCAGAGGTAGAGCATCACTAGGGCTTCCCGGATGACCCCTGTTAACTGTTTATGTTCCGTGTTTTTTAAAGGTTTGTTTTTTTTATTAATATTTTTGATAGCTCTAGGCTATTGACGGAAATACTTCCGAATCAGCTAGTCTTAGTATTCATTCTGATAAATGAATAACAGGCATGCACCGTCACTATTCGCGCCACAGTGACAAAATAAGTGCCTTAAGAGGATCGTGTGCGCGCAAGCTCCCTTCCAAAAAGAGAAAACGTTTTCCACCCCTTAAACGTTGCCTGATTTAGAATTTTTTTACACGTTCAAGATATTTTGTAAAACTATGCTCGTACGTTTTTATTTTTTTTAAATATTGTATGTTTCTGAAAATATAAGGACCTAAACTTTTTTGACTAAAAAATCTCTTCGGAATTTCATCCACTTTTAACTAATCAAGCCTTTATACAAAAAATCGAAGACGTACAAGCGTAGTTCAGGATGTATGAAAACGAATGAGACCAAATATGACTCATTCCATATAGGTTTACGGGTAGGAAAACGTTTTCCCTCGCAAGCATATTTCGACCGTTAGCGTTCGAAATGTATGAAAACTCGCGCTGCGCTACGCCTGCACAACATCCTCTTAAAACAGACATTTTAAAAAGCATAACTTGAAAACTATCAAAAATCGCGGAACATAGTACAAAGGGGTGATTTGGATAGCCCCAGTGATGCTCTCCTCTACTTCTGGACTTCGGCTTGACACTTATTTTTGGGACAGCCAGTATAAATCATTCACCTCTTCATTCATTCTCTTCATTCACTCGCAGCTGATTTTATGGAACAAACTTTCATAACGATCGCCAAATAAAGGGTGTTGAGAGGCAGCACGTGACGCCGCCGCGCATTACATCTATACCCGCGCCTTATTATCATTGCTCATCGATTAATCGTGGGTCAACTTCCTTACGGGTCTGACTGTGAGTAATGTCGTCCTTGGCCGGTTGCAAAAACAAAATATTTTTGCATAGACACGTCTCTGCCCGTGATAGCTATAAGTGTCCATGCATAGCCTATGTTTATTGTACTTACATATGGCCTCACACACACACAGATTACATTGTATCACAAATCTCTTGGTTAAAAGATTTGATTGAAATAATGGTCCAGAGTTAAAAAATCTGATTCAGAACTTCGTTTTCGTTTAAAATCGCAGGGATAATTATTCAACCAAGGAACTTATAAATTAAGGTACATATATTTACAACATGAGATTTTAGAAAGCTGAATATAAATAACGAAATCGAAAGGCCACATTATATGAAGACCGAATACTTGGTTCGGCCGTCGTGGTATACTACTCGTACATAATTTCTAAGTGATTCTTCAGGTATTATGTGAAGAGCCAGTGAAAAATCTGTTTAGATTTCTTCTAATTAAATCTAAATTGAAATACATATAAAACACTAGAAATTGACCATCAGATTAACATAAGTTTAAGCGGCAATTATGCTAAAAGGTTTTTCTCATTAGCAAACTGCGACCCTCATCCTAGCGCGACACAAGACAGACCAAAGGCCATTTCGTGAAACCTAAGGTTGGTCTAGCTAGTTAGACTTTATCTAGGAAATAATAAAACAAAGTCCAAAGCCGGATCGAGACTCTAGCTAGGTAGTAGTACCTAGTTCATGCTAAGACAACGAAAACATTGCTGCATACTGGCATATTTCATGGGTCAATAAACCAAAATTTTTCTTTACTAAAGGCACATCAATGTATCGCATATCAGTATCTCTATATTGTATCTCAAGTTTATACTGTTACGTGTATTCAAAACTGATACTTACCCCCAATCACTCATACGATAACGTTCACCTAATGAAAATCCAAATTAATCCCTCCAACAGTATCAACGGTAATGCGCGAACAAGTGTTTAATCTAATTAGCGATAGAAAAACTGGCCGTTAGTATTACGAAGGCACTTTAATACAAGGCATCCTAAAACGTAGACCAAATTATTTTAACGACCATTCATGATGCAGCCGGTAGACACGGAGTACGGACAAATCACCAAACGCCTCGTTAGCCACTATTTGACTACAATGTGCAATAAAATAAAACAACACGTTTAAAAAATAATCACACATATTTAGTTACAGAAAAAATCTTTATTACTGCTAACAAGTTTTGTGTTAGGTGTTTATGATACGCGTGGCGCATACTTATTATTTTATAATGAATAAATAAACATATATTTGAGTTACACTGGATGGTTATAACAATGCTTACCTATAAATTGCACTTGTAAAAAGCAACTGTGAACCTGTGACAGACGAGCAATTGAACCCCG
The DNA here is from genome assembly GCA_963584085.1 of Pyrausta aurata. NCBI lineage: Eukaryota > Metazoa > Arthropoda > Insecta > Lepidoptera > Crambidae > Pyrausta > Pyrausta aurata. The sequence goes on from CAUZXH010000155.1 coordinate 92,043, forward strand.
TGTCTTACGCTATCCGGGCGTATGCATAAACCACTCGGCCACCGTCACATTAACAAGCCTGTTGAATTTTGCAAGCGCTTTTTAATGCGTAGGCTACGTGACATCATCAATGTTGTGATATTGCTCTCACAATATCCGAAGGAAAATATTCAATTCCTCGTCTGTCACAGGTTCAAAGTTGCTTTTTACAAGTGCAATTTATATTATTAAGTTTGTATGGTGACAAAACACTATAAAAACAAAAATAAACTATAAATTGGCTTTCATCATCTTAACTGATTGTTAAAATATTTATAAAAATATTTTCCTTCGGATATTGTGAGAGCAATCTCACAACATTGATGATGTCACGCAGCCTACGCGTTAAGTAGCGCTTGCAATTCAACAGGCTTGTTAATGTGACGGTGGCCGAGTGGTATAGGCAAGTACGGTACTCGGATAGCGTAAGACACGGGGTTCAATTCCTCGTCTGTCACAGGTTCACAGTTGCTTTTTATAAATGCAATTTATATTATTAAGTTTGTATGGTGTCAAAACACTATAAAAACAAAAATAAACTATAAATTGGCTTTCATCATCTTAACTAATTGTTAAAATATTTGTAAAAATATTAGAGATGTGCCGACTATGACTTTGGCCGACTAGCCGACTAGTCGGCAACAAAATGACCGACTAGTCGGCCGATCATTACTTTCAGGAAAATCCGGGTGACGTCGGAAATGTTCGTGAGCGAGCTCTCGGCTCGTAGAATTGGCGCGCGGCCGGCGCCGCCTTGACAAACTTTACTGCCATTTTTTGATTAATGATGAGTAGTTCATTGTTTTGTTTGTTAACTACATTCTTATTAAGCATAATAGTTATTTTTTGTTGTTGAAGTTTATTTTACTAGATTTCTAGATCTCCGTACAATTTATTATAATTGAAGTAGGAACTTCTTTTATATGTATAATATACAAAGTACACATAGAACAACTTCCTATTTCTAGGTTGTAGTGTAAAGTATACCTACCTACTCATTTCTAATATTTTGTTAAAAAAGTTTGTTGATCCAATTGATACTTACTATACTTAGATAGGTACTTCTAGTATTGTTTTATATTATTAATTTCGAGATTGAATAACTTGGGGATGTCAAAGGAAGAGTTCCTATTTTTTATGTTATAATTGAACCTACTTATTACCAATAATTATTTGCTTTAACCTATATTTTGTTATTTTATAAAAGACTAAAGGAAGAGTTTCTATATAAATTTTCTACCAATTAAAATTTAATTGTAAACTGAAACTGTGATTCTTATAATAAAAAATAACAAGAGTAAAGATACAATTTCATTTCAATCTCTCTATTTTTTAAGCATATTAACATGACTGAGAAGCGGGCCGACTAGTCGGCGGATTTAGCCGACTAGTCGCCGACTACAAAAATGGCCGACTAGGCTTTACCGACTAGTCGGCGACTAGTCGGTACATCTCTAAAAAATATTTTCCTTCGGATATTGTGTGAGCAATCTCACAACATTGATGATATCACGCACGCAGCCTACGCGTTAGCTTGCAAAATTCAACAGGCTTGTTAATGTGACGGTGGTCGAGTGGTATAGGCATACGCCCGGATAGCGTAAGACACGGGGTTCAATTCCTCGTCTGTCACAGGTTCACAGTTGCTTTTTACAAGTGCAATTTATATTATTAAGTTTGTATGAACAAAAATAAACTATAATGCTTACCTATTTAAAAAAAATATAACAAAACTGGATGTAGCAAGAAATTAAGCTCCTGTCCTAGCTAGACTATTTTTTTACACCTATAATGTTATGTACGGACAACAGCACGTCAAGGTAAACACTGCGGCATCTTATACAGTTGTAATAAGGGCTAATTTGCAACAATAGTGGGTAACCTGATGTGTCATTATGTGTCGAGCAAGTAGGCCACCTAGACACAGACAAAAACAAGTTTTTTCTTTAAGTTGGGACCTGGTACCTGCAGGGCGATTCAGAACCATTTTATAAGCCAATCGGCTTGGGATTCGGCTAGATTTTTTATATTTTCTATTCATTTAAAAAAAATATGTTATAATAATGATGTACAGGTTTGCAACTTGGCACACGCATGCTAGAGGTGAAAAGAATTTTTCGTCCGGAAGTACCAAAAAAAATAAAAATAATGTTTCATTTATTTTGCTGAATTTGCCCTTTAAATATTATCACTTAAAACGAGGTGACCTTATATTCGGACACAAAATCTTTATTATCGTATTTATTTGTTGCGTTTTTTTAAATTTCTATTTAACATCATTCTCCTGCACCCGTTACAATCTTTGTACATGACCTAAAGTTGTATACTTTTATATATTCTGTGCTAAAGTATAATTGTAAGACAATGCTCTTAGCATTACCGTTTTAATAAAGGCTCTAAATATGAATATTTTAGAAAAAATATAGATCCAAATTCAGATGAATATGAACTAGATATACATTTAAACAAAACAGTCGCAAAAGTTACCAGGGAATGTAATTTGAAATTTTTAATTTTGTCAAAACAACTATCTTATTTTAAGATTCAGATTTAATATACGAAATCCATTTTATTTATTGAGCAAAATCCACGGCTCTGGATAATAATATTTGGACTTAATTCACTCTCATTAGTGTAATTTTATCGAATCGAATATTTTTATTTCGAAAATGTTATGTAATGTTTTAAAGTGTCGACAGTGACGACCACCATAGTGACGACTGACGTCACATATGTATCTTGAGAACTGTCACGGCAAATTTCATCTCTTGTGTATCCCCACTGCCGCACTCCTTACAGTCTACTCCGCTCTCGTAATTCCCCCCGACGCACCCCTGTACCCCGCAGGCGAAGTCTCAATGAAGCAGTTTATTTTATTTTATTTTTATTTATTAGGAAAACAATACAGGTAACATTCAAAACAATAACAAAAAAAAGCGAGTAACTAATCTAACTAGAATGATACCCTAAAATAGTTTTCACAACATGATTTGCATGCAGTTGTAGTTTTAGTAATTAAAAGTAGCAATTACACCTTAAATATAAGACAGCTTTTTAAAGTTTTTTAGATTAAATGTTAAGTTAAATGTGACTTGATATAATAATAAAGTAATTTTAGTCCAGTAAAGCTTTAACCTATAACGCTTGTCATCTTGTAAAATATAGTTGTCAGAGTGCTTACACTTACATTAGCTAACAGACGTTTTTTTGAGCGTTCGTCACTGTGATTTTAATGAGAATTAGACATAACGGGTCTTAGCACGAATTTCAAATAAGAGTAAATGCTACTCACTGCTCGACGTTTCGGCTGTGCTGCAACAGCCTACACGAGCCAACTGGTGAATCGCGGCATCACCTGCGCGGGCGGCACGAAGTTTTTTCTGACACTCTCACGACACTTGGATATATTTATTTATTAAAACTTTAATGCACTGTGATTTGCCTTGAGACATTCTCTACCAGTCAACCGCTTGGGAATGCAGAGTTTTAATTATAATATTATAAGCAATCACCTTATATGGTCCAACAACTTGTAACATTATACTCTAATGTTCTTCTAAATTCAATTAATCATTAATATTACTCTGAATTAACACTTAAAAAAAAAGATACTTACAAAAATAAAACAAAGTATAAATAAAAGAATAACAAACAAATCATTTTTTGATGTAGTAACTCGTGATGCGAACGAAATAGCTGGCAGCCGACCGGTTAGGAACGGATCACGCGCGCCGGTCAGCCTTTCATTCATTCTCGCGTCTCGAGTCGCCGGCAGTCCCGATTCCACCACTTGGAGTGCGGACGTACGCTCTCTTCTAACGAACTTTGAATTTGTAACGGCTTCGAAGCTATCGAATCATACTTATTTATCACCACGCATCGTTATTTGGATAATTAAATACTCGTGTGTGCTCTTAATAGTGTTCCCATACTGGGAACACATTCTGGACTTTGGAGTCCGAGGGACTACCCACCCGAGGCGATTGACGCCGCAAAGGGGAGACTGGGGTCGTTTGGAGAAGAGGCGAAGACTGGGGTCGATTGGAGGAGAGGCGTATACTGAGGAAGATTGGAGAAGAAGGAGAAGAAGGAGAAGAAGGAGACGGGAGATCAGGGGAGTGTTGCAGGTGGACTACGACTTGAGCGGGGATTGACCTTGGCCGAACTACCTCCCCTTAATTTAAAAGTAATAAAAAATTCTTGTTTACATGCGTTATCTTTAATTTATATCTTTCCTTGTTTGTCCACCCTTCTAAAAGGTGACAATGGCGCCCATAAACGTGGTCTAAGGTCATATTCACGCTCAGGTTTGTATACACTTTGGCTGTTTTGTTTTTGGTGATGGTTTATTTTTCTGGTGTGTTATTATTTTAGTATAAATTAATTGCTTAGCTTGTGTGCCGGATCTTGCGAAATTGCCATTACATACTGCCATTGCCTAGTTGTGGAACAAAATTTACACTTAGTCTAATAATATATTTATTTTGGTTATTGTTAAATATTATTTAAATTTGTTTTGTAAAAAAAAACATTATTGTAAGGAATTTGGCACATCAGCTGAGAGATTGTTTTTTCTTTTTATTTTGTTTTCTTTTGTGCTTTTTGTGTTTTTATTTGCATTTTTGTTTTGTATTTTTTTTTTTTTTAAATCAACTCACAACGTACTCAGCTTGGGAGCATAATATTGCGAATTATAGCGATGGCTTATCCTATAAAATTTTTGTTGCTCCAAAAATCGGAGCTTATGTATGAAGTGGCGATCCGAGGGGAAACTCCTTCCAATAATGTCGCAGATCTGCGTCGCCAAATTACAAAACTTACTGTGTTATATCCGTCTGAGGATATTGATGGTTCGGTTTATGAATTTTCTGAAGACGTCACCGGTTGTCAAAAGTCGTTTGAAAAGGTTAGGGCAAATTTGGAATCTTTGAAGCAGGTTTATGATGATGCGCTCTTCAATCGAACAAAAACACTTTTACATCATCTATACTTTCGGATTCAAAGAATTGTACAGCCAGAAGCGGGTGACGATCTAACCACTCTTAAAACTTTAAGAAATACTGTAAAACTCTATTACGATAATCTCATAACGTTTTCTGGTCACAGTACCAAGTATTCTACTGCGGAGGTGCGCACTATGCCCGAAATTGATAATGTGGCTGATACATCTAATTTAGCAGGTCTTAAAATTTCTGTTTCATGTGATCGCGGGTTAACGGGGGAGCTTTCTAAACTTAAATACGACGGAAAGACTTGTGTTCGATCCTTCATTCAAAAATTGGAGGAGTTTCGCTTATCTAAAGCAATTTCTGAAGAGAAAATGATATCTTCTGCTATAGATATTTTTATTGGGGATGCCTCTCATTGGTACCGTGCTATTAGAGATAAAATTACTGATTGGGCGAGCCTTATGGATCTACTTCGGGATGATTTTGATGTGCCAGATTATGACTACCGTATGTATTCGGAAATTCGTTCAAGGACTCAGGGCGATGATGAAACTATTACAATTTACCTTGCTATAATGGAGGGAATGTTTTCTCGTTTGAGTAGACCGTTAGATGAGGAAATGAAATTAGATATTCTTTTACACAATATCCGCCCCTGGTACTCGACTATAATAGCTGCTAGCCCTAATATAAAATCAATTGATGATTTACGTTGTATCTGCAGAAATTATGAACGCATTAAGGTTCGCTCTGAACATTTCAAAGAGCCTCCAGCTGTGACTTCTAACACATTGGCCCCTGAATTCGGTTATCAGTCATCTAGACGTAAGCATTCTAATAATCAGAACGTGTTTTATGGTAGGTACAATAAGTTTGACACTGGCAAGCGTTACGATTCTGTTCCTAACCAACCAATAAAAGTTTCTGAAGTTCAAGCTTCAGACATTGAGGCCGCGGAAATCGAAACCTCCGAAATTTCGAGGAAGCCATATTGTTACCGTTGTCGTGTAGATACACACTCAATGAGGGAATGTACAGCGGAACGAAACATTTTCTGTTTTAAATGTGGTAAAAAGGATGTACGTTCCCCTGATTGTCCTAACTGCCGTCCAAAAAACTAATTTCTGAAAATTGCAGAAAAAATCCTTTCAATCATACGGATCTTTCAGAATGGAATGATTGGTTATTAACTCTTAAAAAATTCTTTAATAACTTGTCAGTTTCTGCAATTTTCAACTTAAAACCTAGTAACGATCCTCGACCTTACGCAAAAGTAATAATTAATAACTGTAAAAACTTACAATTATATGGATTACTAGACTCTGGCTCAGCAGTAACCATATTGGGAAATAATTGTCACGACCGTTTACTTCAGTTTGGTTTACAGCTTTGCCACGATGATAAAATCACCGTAACTGCGGCAGGTGGCCAACAAATACTTTCATTGGGCTATATACTTTTGCCAATATCCTTTGAAAATAACTTTTCTATTATCAAAGCTCATGTCATACCTGGGATCAAGTCAACTCTAATTTTGGGCATTGATTTCTGGCAGAAATTTAACCTTTGCCCTAAATACTTATCTACAAAGGAGAATTTGTTTACGGATGACCCTAGTCTTTTAGAAGTTTCTAAAACTTCTCAACCTCATATATACAACTATGAAGATTTAAGTCAAGATCAAAAACTGATCGCTGACGAGATCATTGCACAATATAAGGACATTTCTTACGAGGTAAAGGGACTTGGAAGGACTCATGTTATAAAACATCGTATTGATACTGGTAATGCCGAACCTATACGACAGCGCTACTATAGGATGTCTCCAGAAAAGCAGCGAATCATCACAGATCAGGTTGATGAAATGTTAGCTTTAGACGTTATTGAACCATGCGAAAGCCCGTGGTCATCTCCTGTGTTAGTGGTAGGTAAAAAGGATGGCAAACCGCGTTTTTGCCTAGATAGCCGGAAGCTAAATTCAGTTACTAAAAAAGATGCATATAGTTTACCTTACGTCTCTGAAATTCTAGATAACCTTAAAGATGCTAAATTTATATCTAGCATAGATTTATCCAAAGCTTTCTGGCAAATTTTGATCGATGAACCTGATAGGGAAAAAACTGCTTTTTATGTCCCAGGGCGAGGCACGTTCATGTTCAAAGCAACTGCCTTTGGTTTGACCAATGCCCCAGCTACTCAACAGAGATTGGTGGATTCACTATTTGGCCCTGAATTTGAGTGTAGAGTCTTTGCGTACTTGGACGATATAGTTGTTATAAGTAGGTCATTTGAAGAGCACGTCTCTCTACTCCTACGAGTTCTAGAAAAACTTCAGAATGCTAATCTTACAATAAACCTAGAAAAATGTAAATTTTTTCGAAGTAAACTTCGTTATCTCGGTTATGTTGTTGATGCTCAGGGCTTGCGTACTGACCCAGAAAAGGTAAAAGCAATATTGGACTATCCAACACCAACTACCAGGAAAGAAGTAAAGAGATTCCTTGGTACGGCTTCTTGGTACAGGCGTTTCATTTCAGAATTTAGCACAGTCGCGGGCCCATTAAATAAACTCACGTCAACTCGAAAGGACGCACCTCCCTTTCAATGGTCACCAGAAGCCGACAAAGCTTTTCTTGACCTAAAGTCTAAGTTAGTTAGAGCTCCTGTCTTGGCTTGTCCTAATTTTGATCACCCTTTTGAGGTGCATACGGATGCCAGTAACTTTGGTATAGGTGCAATGTTGGCTCAAAATATTAACGGGGTAGAACACCCAGTAGCGTATATGAGTCGTTCTCTTACTAAGCCGGAGAGAAATTATAGTACGACAGAGCGGGAAGCACTAGCTGTTCTTGTGGCATTGGAGCATTGGCGTTGTTACCTTGAAACTAATACAACATTCACTGTATATACTGACCATTCATCACTGAAATGGTTTCTTTCCCTTACGAACCCAACTGGTCGTCTAGCCAGATGGGGGGTTCGCTTGTCCTCTTTTAACTTTGAAATTAAACACCGTAGGGGAAAAGATAACGTTGTACCAGACGCATTATCTCGTAGCGTGCCAATTGACTCCATTGCTACTGGTACTACGGCAAAACTTTTCGACTCACCTTCTCATGATCCTTGGTATTTAAAGATATTTAAAGGTTGTCAGGAGAAACCTGTTAGTTATCCTAACTATTAAGTGGAAAACGGGGTTCTCTATAGGTACATGAAAAGTAATAATATTCTAACTCATGAATTTGCTTGGAAAAAGGTAGTCCCTGAGGAGAAGCGAGGTGAAGTGCTGGCTTTGTGTCACGCGGAACCAACATCCGGCCATTTTGGCGTATACAAGACTTACAAACGCTTGTTACTTCAATATTACTGGCCTGGCATGTATTCTGCTGTCATCGATTTTGTATCTCGATGTGACACATGTTTGGCTTACAAACAACCCAATCATGGCACACTAGGCAAGATGGGTAGGCCAAAAGATGTTTGTCGTCCATTCCAATGTCTTTCTATTGATTTAGTTGGTCCGCTGCCAAATACAAGAAAACAACATCAATATATATTTGTTGTGACATGTTGTTTCTCCAAGTACTGCCTGTTGTTCCCGCTGCGTAGAGCAACCTCTGATCTTATTTGCAAACATCTGGAAAGCGATGTTTTTTTGGTACACGGTGTCCCACAGACTATTATTCTCGATAATGGAAGTCAGTTCATCAGTAAAGAATTAGATAATCTCTTTAAAAAATATAATATACCTAAAATACATTTTACTCCTAAATACACTCCGCAGATTAATACCGTAGAGAGATATAACAGGACTATAATGACTGCTGTATCTACGTTTGCAAATAATGATCACAGGTCTTGGGACCTAACTTTACCTAAAATCCAGTTTGCGATAAATAATTCGGTAAACGAAAGTACCGGTTATACACCTGCATTTCTTGTACATGGTAGAGAGTTAGTGACTTGTGGATCTCATTATATAGATAATCCTGATATAGAAAATCTAATATTTCTGCCAAGAGATAACTATGCTGAAAACTTGGGTCATTTGGCCAGCATTTTCGATAAGGTGCAAGCCTCTCTCTGGCATGCCCACATAAAAAATACGCAAAATTATAATTTACGTCGTAAGGAAGCTGAGTTTAATGTTGGGGATACTGTCTGGAAGCGTTGTTATTTTCAGAGTGACAAAGATGCATATTTTAGTAAAAAGCTAGCACCCAAATTCCAAAAATGTCGTGTCAAAGGCAAACGATCACCATTAGTATACATTCTTGAAGATATGAATGGTCGAGATCTGGGGGTTTGGCATATAAAGGATCTTAAATTAGTAAATTATCGCACATAGCCTGGCTGATTCATTTTTTATCCTCAGCTGAGATTGCAATCCTTATTTAATAGTTTTTTACTTTTGCACAGAAATTAGTAATGGGAGAAAGTTTCAGCGGATTTTATATAGTAAAAATCCTTTTCTACGGGAGGGGGTAATGTAACATTATACTCTAATGTTCTTCTAAATTCAATTAATCATTAATATTACTCTGAATTAACACTTAAAAAAAAAGATACTTACAAAAATAAAACAAAGTATAAATAAAAGAATAACAAACAAATCATTTTTTGATGTAGTAACTCGTGATGCGAACGAAATAGCTGGCAGCCGACCGGTTAGGAACGGATCACGCGCGCCGGTCAGCCTTTCATTCATTCTCGCGTCTCGAGTCGCCGGCAGTCCCGATTCCACCACTTGGAGTGCGGACGTACGCTCTCTTCTAACGAACTTTGAATTTGTAACGGCTTCGAAGCTATCGAATCATACTTATTTATCACCACGCATCGTTATTTGGATAATTAAATACTCGTGTGTGCTCTTAATAGTGTTCCCATACTGGGAACACATTCTGGACTTTGGAGTCCGAGGGACTACCCACCCGAGGCGATTGACGCCGCAAAGGGGAGACTGGGGTCGTTTGGAGAAGAGGCGAAGACTGGGGTCGATTGGAGGAGAGGCGTATACTGAGGAAGATTGGAGAAGAAGGAGAAGAAGGAGAAGAAGGAGACGGGAGATCAGGGGAGTGTTGCAGGTGGACTACGACTTGAGCGGGGATTGACCTTGGCCGAACTACCTCCCCTTAATTTAAAAGTAATAAAAAATTCTTGTTTACATGCGTTATCTTTAATTTATATCTTTCCTTGTTTGTCCACCCTTCTAAAAGGTGACAAACTACCCCCGCCGTTCCCTATAAAAGGAGCAGCCAAGCCGCCGGCGCTTCACTTAGATTCGAGCGTTCGAAGCGTGCACATCGGTTGTGAAGTGTAGTGTGTTTTGCTGTTAGATTTCGGGTTTAGGTATAGGTTGATTTTGTTCCTCTGATTTTATTGTTTTTGTTAAAATTATCTTTAAACAAATAAATAATTAACTGCGGTTAGTAAACTTGTTTTTTTTTTAAATATTTCTGCTTCTGATTTCCAAAATCAGAAGTGGGATAAGTAACTTTTTGCCCACAAAAAGGAGGAACAAAATCTTGTGCACGTTTCAAATTTCGCGTGTTTGTTGATATGGCTGGCGGATCCAGTCGTAACGAACGTAGGTCTCGACGTCGTACTCGCAGTCGTTCTAGCAATAGATCGCGTTATCGCTCGCGTAGCCGTGTGAACGCGTCAATGCATAACCGTAGGTCGCGGCGTCGTTCTCGTAGTGTGACACGAAGTAAAAGTCGGGTGCGTGCGTCTCGTAGTACGTCGCGTCATGATCGTGTCCGCCACCACCATCGTCGCGAGAGTAGGTCGCGGTCCCCGGCCAGGCGAAGTACCACGGATTCGTCTATCCATAATACGTTAAATTCAATCATGAATCGTTTAACGTCGATCGAAAACAACTGTGTAACAGATAAAACAATAGTGCGTTGTGATCCCAGTGATACGTGCAATATTACCGAGGGTGAGCTGAACACGTCTCAATCAAATGTGTCCAGATGCTGCACACCGGAACCTCAGGCGAGTACTCATGAGACACGAACAAATAGTTTATCGAATACCCACACTTTTACACCGCAGGTGAATAATTCAGATTCAAATACATCAGACTCAACTAGGGCTTTAGTAGACGCTCTTAAGTCGTTGCAACCCATTAGATCACAAAATTACTTTGTCTCAAACTTTGATCCTTCGATTCATAATATAGACGCATGGTGTGATGAGGTTGATCGTGCTCAAGTTGCTAATGGTTGGACGGATTATGAGTGTCTTTCGCGTATTGGGTCGTGTCTCAAGGGTGACGCAAAAATTTGGCTCAATGAATGGGTTACGGCAGAGCGTACCTGGACAAATTTTAAACGCGAGTTCAAACCACTTTGTCCGCGAAAATTAGATTATGCCAACATTATTTTTGAAACTATGAATACTACGTCCGATAAGTACGCCACATATTCGGAATATGCACGTCGCACTCTTTTGCGTTTACGAATAATTAACGGCTTAAGTGACGAATTGATGACTTTGATAGTGATCCGTGGTATAGACAACCCTCAAATAAGGGCTGCCGCGGCTAATGCGAATTTGAATCCAGAAACAATAGTTTCGTTCTTGTCAATCTATACCAAACCGGTTCGTAACAAACCTACCGCTCACATTTCAGTGCCGGGTAAGATTCTAAATCAGTCGAATCGTAGCGAACAAAAGTGCTTTTCATGCGGTCGTAAAGGTCACATCAGCCGTCATTGTCGTTCAAAGCCAAATTCAGATAAAACATCCTCCCCGGGCAGCACGAACATTGTCACTTGCACTTATTGTAAGAAACCGGGCCATGTTGAGGAAAAGTGCTTTGCAAAAAGCCGATCTCAACCGCGAAACGAGAGAAATGTGAACCTTTGCACGGATAATAATAATTTGAAAAACACCAGTGCAAGTGATATTGTTGTGGCTGTAATAGACGGTATTCCTATGGATACCATTATTGATAGTGGTGCGCTTAACGTGTCACTCATTTCGTCAGACGTACTGAGGTACCTTCCGTGCCAACCAAAGTCCACCCATTGTGTTCTCAAGGGAATAAGTGACAAAGAAATAATAGTCACCGCTTACGTGACCGTCACCCTCGAATTCAGTCAAGTTTCGATAGAAGCGGATTTACTCGTGGTTCCTTCTTCGTGTATGAATGCGCCGATCATTGTAGGGACTGACATACTTAATCGTGACGGTATCGTGTATATTCGTACTAAAGACAAGCAATATTTGACTAGGTCTGATGATTCCTTGGTTCAGGTTAACGCCGTGCAGTGTCAGCAATCTTTTGAAATAAACACGCCCCTTAAGGGAGAAGACCACGAGTCATTATTAAAAGTTATAAATGAGTTCTCGGAGTTTTTAATCACTGGTACCGCTACCACTACGGTTAATACGGGTAAAATGAATATTCAACTAACGGATACAACCCCAGTCGTTTACCGTCCTTATAAACTTTCGTATGATGAAAAACTCCGAGTTCGAAAAATAATTGACGATCTCTTGGAGAAGGGAATCATCAGGGAGTCAAATTCAGAGTATGCGAGCCCGATTTTACTCGTAAAGAAAAAGGATGGTTCGGACCGTTTATGCGTCGATTTTAGGGCACTGAACCGATTGACTGTCAAGGATCGGTATCCGCTACCCTTGATCGATGACCATATCGATCGGTTGGGGAACTACAAGTACTTCACCAGCCTCGACATGGCCACCGGATTCCACCAGATACCGTTAAATGAACAGTCAATTCCACTCACAGGGTTCGTTACGCCGGAAGGGCATTATGAATACGTCAAAATGCCTTACGGACTAACGAACTCACCTATCGTCTATCAGCGCATCATCAATAAAACCCTCCAACGCTTTGTAGAGGCAGGCCAGGTCCTAGTCTACGTTGATGACGTTCTGATCATGAGCTCCACGATTTCTGAGGGTATTTCCCTTCTAAGAGAGGTTCTGCAAACTCTCACTGACGCCGGATTCTCAATAAATCTTCGGAAGTGCTCGTTTCTGGCTACGGAAGTTGAATATCTAGGGCGAGTTGTCAGTCAGGGTCAGGTTAGGCCGAGCCCACACAAGGTCGAAGCTCTCGTGTCGGTCCCCGAAAACGTACGACAGGTGCGTCAATTTTTAGGTCTCGCGGGGTACTTCCGGCGTTACGTTAAAATCTATGCCACACTAACCGCATGCGTAGCACGATTGACTAAAAAGGACGTTGAGTTTCATTGGGGTTCAGATCAGGAAAAAGTTCGTCAAACATTAATTGAGATACTCACTAACAAGCCAGTTCTGTCTGTCTTTGATCCTCAGCTCCCCACTGAAATTCATACGGACGCGAGCAGCGCCGGTTATGGCGCAGTCTTGTTACAAACGCACGGTGACGGTAGCAAGCACGTGGTGGCATATTTCAGTAAAGCCACGCAGGGTGCCGAAAGTAAATATCACTCATATGAGTTAGAGACGCTGGCGGTCGTCAAGGCATTGCAACACTTCCGCCATTTCCTTGTGGGCTTACAGTTTAAAGTAGTTACTGACTGCAATGCCTTGAAGGCCACCGAGCGTAAGAAAGATCTGCTGCCACGTGTTGCGCGTTGGTGGATTTACCTCCAAGATTTCCACTTCACGATTGAATACAGAAAAGGAGTAATGATGCCACACGCGGACTACCTTAGCCGAAATCCTTCAGTTGTTGTAGCGAACCAGGTTTCAAGGCCACGTAACTGGGCACAGATAGCACAGTCCGCGGATAATGAGACACAGGGGTTGCTGCAACAGTTGAGGGATGGTGAATTAGACTCGACACGTTATGTTGCCCAAAACGATATTCTGTACTACCGATACTCGCCAGTTGGCGAGGACCCCCGCCTACTTTGTTATATACCCAGGGGGCATAGACTTAGTTTGTTAAGAATATTCCATGACGAACACGAACACATTAACTCTGACAAGACCCTTGACTTAATTCTTAAACATTTTTGGTTCCCGGGACTCCGTCAGTTTGTTAACAAATACATAGCACACTGTTTAGTTTGCATTTCGAAAAAGAGGGTTCCGCGAGCTCCAAACCAGAATATAACATCTTGGGAAAAACCCGACACTCCTTTTCATACGATTCATATGGATGCTCTGGGGCCTCTCCCCACGTCTAATGGTTATAAATTTGTACTGGTGATCATTGATGCTTCAACAAAGTTCTGCCTTTTGTATCCGATTTACCGACAAGACGTAGGTGAGTTAAAGCGGGCTTTTATACAAGCAGTTTCGTTGTTTGGGGTTCCAAAGTTGATAGTAACCGATAGGGGACGAATGTTTGAGTCTGGGGATTTTGTGACTTGGGTTAAGGAATTGGGTAGTGATTTACACTACATCACACCTGAAATGCACCATGCGAACGGTCAGGCGGAACGTTACATCCGCACCATCCTCAATATGCTGCGGATTGAGGTGAACCACAAAGCCTCCTCATGGTCGGAAGCCTTATGGAAGCTGCAGTTAGTACTCAACATTACGAAGCAGAAGACCACTCAGGCCTCGCCCCTCAATTTAATGATTGGCACGGATGCAAGCACTCCAGTGATCCAGAGCCTTGTTCGTGATGTCGCTATTGGAGGCACAAATCCTAATAGAGAAGCGCTGCGTGAGATGTGTCGGAACCGAGCGAGAAGGTTGATGTCAGTGAATCAACAACGACAGAACGACTATGCTAACCGACTAAGACGCCAGCCTCGCCAGTTTAAACTTGATGACCTGGTATTTGTCATCAAGTACTCACAGTCTACTGGAAAACTTGACCCAGGAATGCGTGGACCTTACCGGGTTGTGAAAGTTCTACCGAATGGCCGGTACGAGCTCAAGTTGCTAAGTGGCAGCTATGGGAAGACCACACAAGCAGCGGCACAGTACATGGTGCCTTGGCGTGGCGAGTGGTGCCCTGAGTCATGTGCAGCCTTCTTTGAGGGTATGTATGAGTTTTATTTTTATAAGAACTACAGGCTTGCGTAGGCTTGGCGTTCTCTCTTAAGACTTCAGGTTTAAAAGCCTTGGCGTCTATTTCTGAACTACAGGCCTGCTTGGTCTTGGCGTTCACTGGTAAGACTTCAGGCTCAAGGCCTTGGCGTCTATTTCTGAACTTCAGGCTCATAGCCTTGGCGTTCTATTGTTGAACTTCAGGCACTTTGCCCTGGAGTTCGTTGAACTACAGACGTATTGTCTTGGCGTTCGTAGGACTACAGACATACTGTCTTGGCGTTCGTGGAACTTCAGGCATATTGCCTTGGCGTTCTTGTGTAAATTTCTCAGATGGTGGCGGCGACCAGGCAATTGGGCTTGAAGAGAATCTACTGCTACGAAGGAAAACGCCTAGGCTTGGTTTGTCGTTTTAAGAGACGTCTCTGCTTTTATTTAAAGAGTGATGAATGTGTGATTTCTGTGAGTGTATGATGGATGAACTTTGAATTGATTGAATGGTAATGTGCGAAATGTTTGTAAGACTGAGTGTGTCGTCACTAAGATTAACTAGATTTCTTATGACTACTTATGGTTTGCAGATGAGAATGATCGTGAATCTGCGCCACAGGAGAGCACACCACCTCCAAGGTCAGGTCTTTCAATGCCTTCCTTGGATGAAGACTCAGACCTCGGAGCTACTGACGTCGCTGGTCCCAGTGGCTTGACGCGGCAGCCTGAAGTCGGACTCTCAATGCCACTACTAGATGAAGACGACATTGAAGAAGATGGCGCTGAACCAAGCGGCACCCACTAAGAAGCTCGTGTCGAGGACGACACTATGTCAGGAGAGGCCGTATAAGCAATCACCTTATATGGTCCAACAACTACCCCCGCCGTTCCCTATAAAAGGAGCAGCCAAGCCGCCGGCGCTTCACTTAGATTCGAGCGTTCGAAGCGTGCACATCGGTTGTGAAGTGTAGTGTGTTTTGCTGTTAGATTTCGGGTTTAGGTATAGGTTGATTTTGTTCCTCTGATTTTATTGTTTTTGTTAAAATTATCTTTAAACAAATAAATAATTAACTGCGGTTAGTAAACTTGTTTTTTTTTTAAATATTTCTGCTTCTGATTTCCAAAAATATATTGTCAGTATAGCGGCTCGAATTTATTTCCGCGACCCTCACAACACTCGATAAATTATTGTCATTGTAATACAACGCGAAAGTTTAAGATTTTATACTGTAATTATAAGCGCTTTTTTCTGCTAAACAGAAATTGTCGTGAAAAGTAAATAGTTTTAAATTGTTACATTCTCTTTTTGCATAATTTTATACCCCGCTGGCTAGTAGCAAACTAAATACAAGCAAGATTCACGTCCCATACATTCGTGGACCAAAACCGAAAGTGGCGGCCAGAGAAAAAAAATAACATATTTTGTAGATCACGTTGAGGCGATTATTTTTATAACATTATAACAGCTTGGCCGCTTATTGTAGAATGTTGTCGCCATAACAAAATGTAATCGCCTTAACGTAATCTACAAGAATCTGATATTTTTTTTCACTGGCCGTCACTTCCAGTTTTTGGTCCAAAATGACTTTATTGTCAAATAACTGCTTGGCCGCTCATCGCACAATGTTGTCGTCATAGCAAATAATGATCACCACAACGTACTCTATAATATCGTACCATTTATTTTCATTAATCACACTTTTTCGTATTTTTTTTATGTAACATTCAAACATATACTTATACAAATAGCTGCTTGGCCGCTTATTGTAGTGTTGCTGTGATAACAAAAAATGATCGCCAGAGTAGGACCTTTACTAACTGAGTATTTTTTTAGATTGGCCGCCACTTTAAATTTTTTACGAAATTTTCAAACTTAAATAACTGCTTGGCCGCTTATCGTATCATGTTGTCGTCAAACTAAAAAATGATCATCTGGATGTTACCTATAGTAATCTAGTATTTGTTTTTTTTTTTGGCCGCCACTTTCGTTCTTAGGATCAATGTAAATAAAACATTCAAACCTAAAAAAATGGGTGGCCGCTAATTGTAGAGAGTTGTCGTCATAACAAATAATGATCGCCATAGCGAGATCTATAATAATCTATCATTTATTTTCACTGGCCGGCACTTTTGATTTTTGGGCCAAAATGAATGATGTCCTTTTGTGTTATTATTTTTTTTAAAAGCATAATGACATTGTCAAGACTCTTGAAGTTTTGCTATAATCAAACATAAAACGGCTGTGAGGCAGGTCTCGATCGTCTCTTTTATTTCATTGACTCGCATTGTTGATAATTACCGCCGCCGGTAAGTAGTGGTTCTACCTAGCTTAACCTTACTGTACCTAACTAGGTATGCACTAAAAGTGTTTGAAACCCTAGATATAAAAAAGTTATTACAAAAAGTAAGTCATCCACCATTCCGTAATCAGAATAGCATTTTAGAATGTCCACCTCCACATCATTTTAATGCTGCTTTATAAAATCATCACCACATCTATGTGTTAGATGTTTTTATAAAGCACTAGCGGTCCCAACGAACTTCGTTTCACCCCGTCCCGCCCCGGCCCCGTTTTATAGTAATTATTATCCTACTTGACTCTACGTTTCAGTTAGAAAACGTTTGTATGGGAAGAAGAAAATGGCTGTTTTTAAGGGTTATCCGGCAATTATTCGATTTTTACTCGCCGTTAAAACTATCCTTGCACTTCAATGAACATTTAAAAAAAAGAATTGGCCAAGTTGGTCCAGGCGTTGTTGAGTTATGCGCTTACCAACACATTTTGGTAATTTTCTTACTGGTAATGCGAATCTATTAACTGAATTGTGTTATGCTCGTTAAAAGAAAGAGGCAAATAACCCCGTTTCTTAATAGGAGTAACCTCATAAATATGCAGTCCCGACGTTCACTTCATTACGCATGTCTTCTCTTTGGTATAATTCGATTTAAATCACCTCCATATTTGTTCAATAAGTTGGTATTTTTAAATAGCATCAGAAATTCTTCGTATCTCAGCTACCCACGTCACAACACTGCAGCATTTCGTGGAAGTTTTCGATACTCTGCCTCCAAGTGTTGGAACAACATCCCACCACCGCTTAAGAAATTAATAACGTTACGCTCTTTTAAGTCGAATTATAAACAGTATCTTCTAGATCTTCAAAAGGTCGCTCCAATGAAAGGTGTAAAGTAGTATACAATTGACTTGTTGTCGCGTGTCCTTTAGTGTTATTGGATACCTCATGATAAAAATTATTGTGTTGAGTTAGTAAGTATGTAAAAATATAATGAAAGCTCCATTGCTATGTTTTGATATTTGTAATTTTGAGTTATCACATTCATACTCAAGTTTTTGTTTAAATTTAGTGTACACAGTCATTTAAACTGTTTTTTTGTTTTTGTTGTTTTTGTGTGTGCAGCAGTGCTCTCTATTCCTTTTTCTTTAAAGGATTCTACGGAAGACCAGCGTCGACGGATCATTTGATTCTGCGGCATTTGCTGAGTAGATTCCTTTTCATGCATGTTTAAGTAGGTACATATCTGTATAAAGTGTAATGTTTTGTGATAGTTGAACTTATGTAACCTGCTACATGTATGAATAAATGATTTTCTATTTCTATTTCTATTTCTATTTCAAATATTATGATAAGCAATTAAAATTACAAACTCTTCGCTCACAGCTTATGGCGTTATTTCAATTTTACTCACGCCTACAATTTTTTTAATTAGCATCTAGCGGGAAGGTTTTTATTTTAAACAAATCAGGAGGAACTCAATTTGTTAAGAATTGCATAGCGCATAGTTTATAGGTTGTCAGTTATTGAAATAAACGCAAATAATAATTTCAGTCTAACACTAATGGTATGAAGAGAGAGAATGCTTTTAGCATTAAGTCCACCTTTTGTACACTTTTATTTGTTATTACGCTAGCTATCATTACGCTATAAAAAGTGGCGAAATTTTCGTATCTATACTAATAGGTAGAGAAGAGTATAGGTCGAAAAGTGGTGTCTTTCGGCGCAGGCGCCACCTTGAATCACGAGCGCAGATTTCGAGGACAGAAATGGAAGAAATTAATTACCTTCCTCACTGACGCTCGGGAGTAAATAGAAAATACTGAGTGTAGCAAAGGGCCTAAGGATAGCCCAAGACAAAGATACCTTTACGCGTCTTTGTCTTGGGCTATCCTTAAGGCCCTTTGCTAAACTTCGTCGTCAATTTATATTATTAAGTTTGTATAGTGACAAAACACTATAAAAACAAAAATCAACTATGTTCACTAGTAATTTAAAAGTATGCACAGGCGCGCCACACTGTATGTAACAAAACATTTCAAAAAAGTAAATGTAGGTACACATCAACTTAATTTTTCTGCAATTAGCTGTCCATCTACATGTCGATTTGACATTCGATATCTCTTGCTTGATGGTGAAAAACATCGAATGACAAGAAAACTGCTCATT
>CAUZXH010000156.1:0-41979 GCA_963584085.1 Pyrausta aurata
TTATCTGTTAAAAAAAAATGATATGGACGGCTTTGTACCAAAAAAGGGAAATGACGATTTTTATTTTTTGTTTTTTTTGCGTTTTTCTGAAAAATACTGCAAAATGAATAGTAGAAATGAATTCTACGTGTTTGATTTACTCAAAATTGATACCAAACATATGCTAGTAGCCACAGTGCTAGTGACAGGAATCTTCCCCCCCCAACTAAAAAAAAAAAAAATTACATTAAAAAAAAAAGTGGCTCCCCTTCTTAAATCATTCTTTCAGTCCTAAGGACTAATGTAGCAAAAGGAAATTGCTTAATCATTAATCGCCGTATAATTTAGTGTACATCGGCAACTATTAAATGAATTTTTGTTTAGAATGTGGTGAAATACTTAACAATTAACTTGAAATTGTATTATGGTCTTTAGTT
Source organism: Pyrausta aurata (assembly GCA_963584085.1). Classification (NCBI taxonomy): domain Eukaryota; kingdom Metazoa; phylum Arthropoda; class Insecta; order Lepidoptera; family Crambidae; genus Pyrausta; species Pyrausta aurata. The sequence continues at coordinate 417 of CAUZXH010000156.1, forward strand.
GTCTCACTTTGGATTTCAAGCAGAACTTAAAATAATTTAAAAATATACTTTTCAAGTAAAATAAAATACTCGGGTACAGACGACAGCACGACAAGTTACCCGTGTGAACTACGAAAACTGCTTTTATTGCGTAGGGAATAAAGGCGGCCTCAAGGTCTAAATATTTTTGAGCTCGCGGCCTCTTGGGCCGGGGCCCTCTTGGATCGGGGGCCCGTGGCATTTTGCCAGCCCTGCCACCCTATTGTTACGCCACTGGGATTAAAACTTAATGCTGAATTTTATGCTAAAGAAGACTAAAATCGTTGAGAATCGGCAATTCGTTATTCGCGTTGCCTTGTGAACGAAGAAACTAACTATTAAATGATTTTAGAAAATGGTTAGTTTGGTTGCTTACCCGCAGCATGCATACTTTTCTGTATATTTTATACTCCTAAAAAGTTATCAGTGCTAGTTACCTACAAAAAATCGAGCGCTTTAAAGCAGTGCTGCAATGCTAGAATATTTGAAAACTGTATCAAACATGACATGATCAATTAAATAAGGGAACTATATTTTCTATCACCAAAAGGACACGGACGACCCCATAGAGAAAGAAAAAAATCTTCGCTTTAAAAAGAGCGTGCGACTTAGTGAAATTCTATAGGATTTGACAGCGAAAGACCTTATGACAGCGAGACCGTTTTCTAAGAAATAATGGATTTAGTGGATACGTCAAGTTTCCGTCGTTGGAATTTTTGAAAAATTATGAATGGATATAATTATTATTTAAGTTTTGTATAACAATTTCAGATGAAATGACTTGTGCTTTCAGCAACTGTGAAGTGCGCCGAGGATACAATCCCGAAAATCATACTTTCCACCAGTAAATATGAATCATTGATAAAATTTTTAATTCCAAATTTTATAAAATTTGTGAGTGAAATCGACTCCGATGCCAAATTGTACAGTAAATTTAGGACTTCCTTTGTGATTTGCAGCCATAAATCAAAGTTTCCAATAGATTAATTCAGGTATTTTCAGTAAAATAAGAAACCGTTTCTTTACACTAGGGCTTGACTAAATGATGACGTCATCAGTATCGATAAATTTTTTGACTGATTTTTTTATGTAACCGTAATTCTTGCACAGCTTCTCAGCACTGGCTTACACAACTGGCCCGAAGCTGTGCTGTGGTAAGGTCTATGTTGGAACGTGTATAAGTGTTTCTAGAATGTCTTCATACATAAATAAATAAATATGTAATTTAACAAAAATGAGGTTGTCTTGTTTATCAAATAGAAAGTATTATGTAATTAAAAGTGCATTAATTTAATTATTTTTGTTTCAATTTACATGATTTATCGTAACCTCGTCGATAAAACTTGGACCACCATAAGATACACATCACTATTGAACGCACACATGTAAAGTAACTTTTTGGTTACGCTGAAAATCCGCGTTTGTCATTCTATACTATACTACTTTCTATGGACGACCCGCCATACATTGCTTGCCCCAAAAGTAAAAATCCATGCGTCACGACCAAAACTAATTTTATGGGTTCCTTTCTTCGCGTTTTAAAATAATATAAAGTAATTTAAGCCGTAAATAGCGGGGTTTTCACATAAAACGAAATAAAATGTGTGGGGTCAATCTCTTGCACACTACCTAGAATAGGTCTATCTAGATCATAGCGCCATCTGTGTCGAAAAACCGCCATTTAGGCCACCAAAACTAAAACATAGAAAACTGCCCCGCTAGAGTGCGTAACGCGTAAAAATTACGATGACGCAAACAATAGCCAACGAAAAGAAGTTCCTTGTCACAGTTTTTTTATCAAGTTTTAGGAAGAGGTTGGTAGGTTTAAAGGTTAGTACCCATGGGAGGCAAACGTCATCTTCCTTCTTAAAATAGTGATTGCGAGCGCTTACTTATTTAACTAACTGCCAATTCTATGACACAGTATGACACAATATGCCATTTCGTTAAGCAGTCGCCAGTTTGCTTATAAGTGCTCGGAACCGCTATTTTCTGCCAAACACAACAATTGTTGGGGACAGGAAATTGTATTCAATCGTTGTCCTATTTTTTTTGTAGATTTATATGCCGCTAGATAAAAGCAAAGTAAATTAACAATATTGTATTAAAAATTCAATATATTTTTTGCAAAATGATATAGTCAAGTCTCTTAATGATTTTCTTTAATCAAACATAAAACGACTCTGGGGCAATTTACGACCGTGTCCTTTATATTTGTAATCAAGTTGTATCACCTAATAAATAGATCTATCGCCACGAAATATTTTCGTTCTCAGATAAACAAAAATTGTTCCCAGGTATGAATTATCAAATTAATGTTAATATATGTGTAAAATAAGAGATCGATAACCAATAAAATTATATTGCATTACATGAATATAAACTTCGTTCTTATAATAACAGTTTTGTTACATAAATAATAGCTCTGTGCTCAGAATGGTAGATCTGTCACCAAATAAATCGATTATCGATCCCTGACTGCGACTCCTTTTTATTTGATATTTTGTCACCAATACAGTAGTAACATTTTATTTCGTTCAGATATGAAATTAATAGTATTCGTTACCAATTTAATACATCAATTTATAATTTTAATGAAAAAATGATCAAAGGGGCGGAGACAAATTGGCGCGCTTTAAAAATTGACCAATCCGGCCTCAACGATGGGTAGTAGGTAACTAGGTTCGATCACACGATTATTTTAACTTTAATTAAGTGTTTTTTCTACTATTCTGCTAGCCATAAGCCAGCTTTTTTTAACCAGCGCTGATTGTTCAGTGGTAATTATTTTAAACAATAAATATTGATTATTTTGACTTTAATTGTTTTATTTTAAAAATTACTAATCTGCTAAAAATTTTATATATAATTTATACTACCAGTGGAAATTTAGAACCTTGGGAGTCTAGTTAAGTAGCAGAATCTTTTGGTTGAAACGATGATGACAACCCTAATTTTTTATTTGAACTTAATGCAATTTTCTAGTAACATAATATGATTTATTGGTGATCTCTTTAAATTAGTTTGCTTAAATACTTATTAGGACACACCTATTATAATACATACAAAAACATTTATTTGGTACTAGACCTTATATCGCAGGATTTTAGGTGATTTATTGTGGAACTGATTTTGCATTGTTTGGTGACTACATTTTGGTGACAGATCTACTATTTTGAGGACAAACCCTATTATTTAAGAAACACAAAACTAATTAAATTGGTGATAGCTTATGATACCCATTAAATAACAAATTAAAGTTTCCACATGTTTGTTTTGAAACAACACCGTCATATTTAAAGCTTTTATGTTCTTCGGCACGACGCAAATTAAAGGAGATACTCGTTTCTGGGCCTGACGTTAAGGCACGAAACATAAACATTAATTACTACATTAATATCTGAACAGATTAGCAGATTATTAATGTATTAAATAATGATAAATGAAAATGAAAAATATTTATTTACGTAAACAAGCACTTTTTAACAAAATACAAAATACTGTTACAAAATAATGTTCAGTTAATAATGGTAGCTTGCAGTATATAGAACTTATTGATTTTTTTACTGTTCAGAAGTATTGGGTCACCTTGTATGCTACAAATTATCTGACGGTGACTGTTATATATTTTCAGTAAATTATTTTAACGATTTGGCCATTGAAAATTATAATGAAAATGGGCCTCATGATGATAGTAAGAAAACTATCATCATTCATCATTCATTCATTCATTCATTTCCCGAATTCGGTACGTATTTATTATATAAATTAATTTATTTATTATTATTATGTATTTTTATTGTTAATTCGAATTGTAATTTTCTACTAATATTAGACGTAAGAACTCTGTTACTAACACTATGGATCTAAATGTTATCTGAAATAAATAAATGAATTGAATTGAATTGAATTCATCATTATCAGCCAAAGGACGTCCACAACTGAACATAGGCCGCCCCCATAGATTTCCACAGCGTCTAGTTGTGAGCGGTCTGCATCCAGTGTGATCCTGCGATCTTTACAAGGTAAAGGTGCGAATCAGTAAGCTTAAGTGGCAGTGGGCAGGGCACATCATAGCGCGTAGAAGTAATGGCCGTTGGGACAGAAAAGTCTTGATTGGGAGACCCTTCGACGAAAGGCGCAGCGTAAGATAAAACTATAGTTGACCTAAATATATAAGCCAAGTTACAGCTCTGTAACGCCAGGCCCAAGTTTCGATGGGAACCGGATTTCTCCTTTATAACCATTTTATTAAAATATAAGAAGCACAAGAAATCAATTGAAAATAACTGAATTTCCCGATTACTTAAGAAAATCACTATTTTTGAATTGCAAAATAGTTTTTTTTTTTTGTTCCTTAAGGAACAGGCTAAGGTCTTAGAACCATGCTGCCTTGTCATAGGTTAGTTTATTTCTTCAGTCAATTTAGGGGAAACTAAGTCTTCAGTTTAATTGCTATGAATTCAGTAAATTTTCAGGGTAAATATGTAAGTATTTTTTCGTGCGATAACGAAATACTGGTAAAAACCAGTGAAGTAAACATCATACGATTGTTCATTTCTTGAGTAAATTTGGGGAAAATTAAGTCTTCAGTATTTTTAAAAACATGTCATCATATCCGTGATTATAGTCATTTCTAGGATAAATCAATTCATTCTTTTGTTTGCAAACAAAATATAAGTAAATTCCAGTAAGATCCACGTGAGATCAAAATTCATATCCGGGAAGAGACAAAACGAAACGACGCGTATTAAACGTCAAAGTCAATGTCAAAAATGTCGACAACAAGCAAGTTACAACAACAACAACAAAAAGTATGTACAATTTAATTTTAACAAATTCAAAAAGTTATACACAACACAACAGCAATTAAACTAAAGTCTTTACAACATTACGAACTGTACATATATTTACAAAAACATTAGATTCTACCTACCGTACTAAGAACGAATTTGAAGAGAGGTATGTAAGTCAGTCTATTTACAAGAAGAGCTTGAATGGAGCGCGGTACCAGAACAGGCTTGCCATAAATAACAATAAGCTCGTCCATAAGCACAAGGCGCTGAATGCCAAAGGCCGAGCAAACAAAGAATATGTGTGATAGAGTTTGCTCTACTGCAGAATCACAATAATCACAATGAGAGGTATCAACCATTTTCAAGCGGAAAAGATGAAAATTTAAATTACAGTGTCCAAAACGAAGCCTCATAATAGAAGTGTAAAACTTTCTGTTTAAATAGGTGTCACTTTTGCAGAACCAGGGCTTATCTCCAATTTTAGTAATACACTCATTATACCACAGACCTTTCTTTTCAATTTGAATTATATGATTATACTGTTTTTTCCAAATGTCGATGGACCTTTTCTTCAAAAGGGGAACAATATCAGAACAAGGTACATGGACATCTAGATTACTACTGGAATCAGGGACAATTGTAGCACAATTTGTTATGGTTCTAGCTAAAAAGTCAGCTTTTTCATTACCTATGACACCAACATGCGATGGTACCCACACAAATGAAACATTGATATTATTTATTGATTTTAATTCAAACCATAACTGTTTGATTGCAACAATCAAATAGTTAGTGTTTGCATTAAATTTATTATTTTTAAGATTTATCAAAACACTCATACTATCACTGGCTATTACCCATTTAGTACAACCACTATTTTTATGTTTTATATGTTTCAAAGCAGCAAGTATAGCCACAGCTTCAGCTGTGAATATGCTTGTGTTTGAATTTATTTTATAGCCAGTTCCAATATTTAACAAACTATCAAAAACAGCAAAAGAAACAGCTGACTCAGTTTTGGATCCATCAGTAAAGATAAATCTACAATCACCAAATTCAGAGAATTTACTGTAAACATCTTCTTTTGAGAACAAATTACGATCAATAATAATGTTGATTTCAGGAAAGTGACTTTGAAAGACTCCAGCATAACATGGCAGAACAGAAGACCTTTGTATTTGCAAAGTTTCAAGAAAATTTAAGAATTGTATCAAGCCCTGCAATATGTAAAGAGTATTACGTATGGGAGGAGGTGGAGCAAGTTTTAAGTTTGAAAACAGGTGATTATTAGTTTTACTGTAAAGTTTTAGTAAAAATCTCTCTTTTAAATATGTGAACCTTATACTTAAAGGAGAGACCACTCTACCTTGCCTTCGTGGATTATGAAAAGGCGTTCGATACGGTGGAACACTGGGCTATATTCGACTCACTTCAGCGATGCAGGATTGACTACCGGTACATCGAGCTTCTGAAAAGTCTATACAGATCTGCCACGCTGACAGTGCAAATTCAAGGTGCTAAAACGACCATACCGATTAAGAGAGGTGTACGCCAAGGTGATGTTATATCCCCGAAACTCTTCACGACCGCCCTTGAAGACGTATTCAAAACAGTGGAATGGGAAGGTCTGGGTATAAATATAGATGGCGAATATTTGAATCACCTTCGTTTCGCTGACGATATCGTTCTACTCAGTGAGTCGCGAGAAGGTCTTGAAAAAATGCTCAAAGACCTGAAAGACGCGTCCTTGCGAGTTGGCCTGAGAATGAATTCCGAAAAGACGAAGTGGATGAGCACCACCGACGGTTCAACGATTTCAATAGACGGCATAACGATCGAATGTGTAAGCAACTATATCTACCTAGGCCAGAACATCATGCTAGGCAGGGACTCGATGAAGAGCGAAGTTGACAGACGAATACAGCTGGGATGGGGAGCTTTCGGAAAACTCGCAGACGTCTTCAAGTCTAAAATCCCGCAAACATTGAAAACACGCGTGTATAACCAATGCGTTCTTCCAGTGATGACGTATGCTTGTGAGACGTGGACGCTAACTGTCGGGATCCTCCACCGCCTAAAAGTAGCGCAACGGGCAATGGAACGTGCAATGCTTGGCGTCTCTCTAAGGGACAGGATACGAAATGCGGTCATTCGCCAACGCACCCGAGTCACCGACATAGGTACCCGTGTTGCTCGACTAAAATGGCAATGGGCCGGACATGTATCCCGAAGAGACGACAACAGGTGGTCGTACAAAACCCTTTGCTGGAGACCTCGCACGGGAAGCAGAAGTGCCGGCAGACCACCTGCCCGATGGTCGGACGACATTATAAAGACGGCAGGGCCGACCTGGACCAGAATCGCCGCATCAAGAGCATCTTGGAGAGCCATGCAAGAGGCATATGTTCAGCAGTGGACTCTTGGATGCTGAGAAGAAGAAGAAGAAGAAGATACTTAAAGGAGGAAGTTTACATTCAACTTGCATTGAATTTATGGGAGTGCTTTTAAATGCCCCAGTTATAAGTCTCAAGCTTTTATTTTGTATTTTCTCTAAGACATCAACCAGCCTACTGTCATTAGCAAAACAAAGGAAACCATATTCAAAATGACTTCGAATCAAAGATTTGTACAACATTAACAGTAACTTAGGATCAGTTCCCCAAGATGTTCTACATAATGATTTTAAAATATTGAAGGCTTTATTAGCTCTAGAAGCTATTAAATCAATGTATTTTTTCCAAGAAAGGTTTTGAGTGAAAGTTACACCTAGGAACTTGACTTCATGAGAGACAGGAATAGAAACTTGATTGTAGACAATATCAGGGGTAGAATTGCAAAGATTTCCAAATACTAAAAGTTTTGATTTTGATGCATTAATTTCAAGATTTAAGTATGAGAAATAAGAAGACAAACTTTCCAATGACTTATTAACAAGAGTTGTAACATGAGCCAAACTTTTTTCAGATGTGTAAACTACTAAGTCATCAGCAAATTGAAGATTTTTTACATCAGAGCCCAAGACTATATTCAAACGACGAATATAAAGAATAAAAATTAACGAAGACAAGATCCCACCTTGATTTGTGCCTACTGAAGCATATCTTGGACCGTATAGCAAACCATTATATTTAACAAATATTTCTCGTTCCGTCAAAAAATTTTGAATCCAATGTACCACTTTACTTGGAATCCCAATGGAAAGTAGTTCATTGCCCAAAACATCAATATTTACACTGTTAAATGCTCCAGCAACATCAAAGAATACAGACATCAAAAATTCATTTTTATTTAAACTACTTTGAATATCAAGCTGCAGTTGACAAATACTTTCACGAGCAGACATACCTCTACGAAAGCCATATTGATTACAAGGTAAAAGGTTATTTTTTTCTATATAAAATTCCAGTCTTTGTTTCAATAGTTGTTCAAAAACTTTTCCTACACAAGATGTTAGTGCGATAGGGCGATAAGAGTCTGGACTAGATCGCTGCTTATCTGGTTTCAATATGGGAACTATACAATCAGACTTCCATGAATGTGGTATATCATTTGCTAACCAAAGATTATTCAAAATTAACAAAAGCGTGTCCAATCCTTTACTACTAAGCTTTTTCAACATAATGTAAGGAATACCATCAAGACCAAAGGCACTATCTTTTCTGGAATATAAGGCAGCAATTAACTCTTGCTTGGTAAAGAACACAGTCATAAAACTATTTACAGAGTTAGTAACACTATCGGGAGGAATACTGCTTGTTTTGTTGTTCACATAATCAGGCGTGTACTTATGAAGGAAATCTAGAACCCAACTATCATCACTATTTGTACAGGAATATGTTTTATTGAACTTTCGCATAAAATTCCAGATTCTCGACAAGGGAGTACATCGGTTAAAAGAGTTGCACAATTCTATCCAGCTATTAGATCTAACAGTTTTCAAGGTGAGTTTTTTAACAGCTTGTAAACGTTTAAATTCAATATAAGTTTCAACTGAGGGGTTATTTTTAAAGTTAACATATGCCGATTTCGATTTTTGTACAGCATCTGAACATGTTTTGTTCCACCAAGGAAGAGGAGGGTTTTTGTTCTTTTTTTTAGGTGTACTATTAATAGTAGTAGTGCCAGTACTAGTACTACTACTATTAGTAGTAACAGGGCAAGACGCAAATAAATTGTGGTTTGGAAGGCACTTATTTATGACAGTGTATAAAATTTCAATGAAAGCAGAGTAAGCGTCAAGTGGAGAGTAATTAGAAATTTGGAAATTGGACAGTTCTAAATCAACAATTTTCTCATACATTTTCCAATCTACACACTTAAAGTTAGGATAAATTGGAGAATGCATGATACTTTTGTTAGACAACAGATCTCTATTTACATTATTATTTACAAAGACTTTTATAATTACAGGAAGGTGATAGCTGCTGCCAAGAGGATCGGTATATACAGACCAATTACAAGAAAGAGCTAGAGAAGAGGAAACCAGAGACAAATCTAATGCGTTTGGACGCCATGACAGAGAGCCAACCGTCGTGACATCTCCATTGTTCAATAAGACTAAATTACTATTGTCAATTATATTTAGAATATCCCTGCCCCTAGCATCAACTGTGTGACAACCCCAGTGTGTATGGTGTGCGTTGAAATCACCAGCAAAAATCATTGGTTCAGGTATTGAATCAATTAAAGATTGAAATTTAAGTTTATCAAAAGATGGTGTCGAATTTGATGGGCAGTAAAAACTTACAATACTTATTTCTACATTATGTACAGTTATCCTAACACAAATATTTTGTAAAGAATTGTCAGAATATGTAATAATTTTATTGTAATCTATACTATTGTGAATTAAAATAGCTACTCCATTGTGTTTATTGCCTATATCATTTCTTTCGGTTATGTATCCTTTAATATTAAAACTTTTGATAGGGGTAAGCCAAGTTTCTGAAATAATTGCGACATGTATATTATTGTCATATAAAAATTTGTAAAGTAAAATTTTATTACTAGTTATGCTCTGGGCGTTCCATTGCAGTATGTTAAGATCCATTACTGGGAAGAGAAGTGCTGTTTTTGAAAGTTAAATGTAGAGTTTCTTTTATTGTAGAAGAGTTAATGGGGTTGTCTTTTTGACTTATTATTAGTTTGGTGACAGCGTTAGTTAACATGTTCATAAAGAACTCTGATTTTGTTAAATTTGCTAACTGGGTTTCGATATTTCTCATTGATAAATGAGGGAAAGTATTTTCTTTGAAAAGGTCAGAGTATGTTGTAGCTCTTGATTTTATTTTATTCTCTTCTAGTTTTGCAATTTTTTGTGGGCAAGAATTTGATATGGCAATGTGGTTGCCACCACAGTTGGCGCATTTAGCGTCTTTTTGATTGATGCTACATGTTTTAAAACTATGAGTTCCAGTACAAATGGAGCAAACTTCGGCATTTTTGCAGTACTGTGCGATGTGTCCAAACCTCATGCAGCGCAGACACTGCTTGACCGGTGGTACGTACACACTTACCTCATGTCTCCACGAGTCGAGGTATACGTACTGCGGCAACTTCGTGGAGGCGAACGTCACCGCTACAGTCTGTGTGGGCTGGTATGAGACGGCGCCACTTTCACTTCGCACTCGTCGCATGAAACGCCGGACTTGGATTACATTTCGGGAGCTGCCAATGAGAGTCGAAATAATTTTATTCGATAAGTCAATAGGTACTGCGGTAAGAACCCCAGTTACTTCTGTGTCGCTTGCTGGTATGGTGGCTTTGAGACCTAGTTCATCTAAGAGTTTTTTGTTTTGTAGGAAAACATTCGCATTGTTTGAAAGGTCGAAAGTTATGCCAATTTTATACTTGTTAATTGCTTTTAAATGCAGGATACCCGTCACGCAGTACTTACGTATCGCGTAAGAAATGGCAAGACGATCTTTATCGGAGAATGCTTTTTCATCTGTATGGGAAACAAAAACAATATATTCTGATTTTTTACTATTTTCAGGGTACTTTCTGGAGTACCCTGGTACCTTGTATATTTGGTATTTTGTTGATGAGTCCTCTTCTTCTGATGATGAATCGCCTACAGGAGGCCCATCAGGCGGTTCCTGTTTTTTACGTTTTTTGCTACCCCCCATCACACCAATACTACCACACACTAATTAAACTATTTACAGTATTTTTACACTAAGTGAAATAAAATGTACAGACTTTTGGATATTTTACAGAAAATTTTTCGAAATTTGGCGCCTTTCTTTCTCCAAGGTTCCCGCGCTTCTCTCATTGCAAAATAGTGGCAACCCACCAAATGTCATTTTGGTCTATCTAATTAAAAATCAGGGGTGCCGGGTGTGTAATCTGTCTTGGTAATCTGTGGTTTTTATGTTGTTGTTTGTTGTTTTGTTTTAAGTGTTCTCTAGCCAAATTTAATTTGTTTTTAAAAATGATCACTGATTTCGCCAAAGAAAAAGTGTTTTGGACTCGAAAAATGAATTTGAAACTAGCTAAGTTTATGCAGACTCGTCCCAATATTTGGAATCCGAAGCATCCAAAATATACATCTGTTGAACACAGGGACCGAACTTATGCTGAATTTGCTACAAAATACGGCGACGAGTTTACTGGGCAAGCCGTTAAAGAACGTTGGACCAACATACGGTCGACATTTGCTTTTTATTTGCGAAAGCTAAATGCTAGTCGTGTCAAGGACTGTGCAAGTACCGAAGTAAGTTTTCCTTTAGAGATTTATTGCTGAGAACAGACTATTTAGTTAATTTGTTTATTTATTTTATTAATTTGCTAAAGGAATACAAAATTACCTGGCACCTTTGGGATGCTTGCCAGTTTCTTCTCTCAGTCAACAAAAAAGGGCTAAATGAGCTATCAGAAGACCATGATAAACAGGTAATGTTTGTTTTACAAACAATTATGTACTATTTAGGTATGATGGTTCATTTTCACTTGTGAACAAATTTTAGATTGATTCTCTTATTCAGTACCAGGATAAAGATGAAAATCGAGAAAGTTGGATAATGGGAGAAGATGGTGAAGTTCCTTCAGCTCATGAATCAGATGAAAAAGTTAATTGGACGCGAAAAATGAATTTGAAGTTAATAAGGTATATAAAAGCTCGCCCTTATATTTGGAATCCAAAGCACCCGAAATATACTTCTGTAGAACACAAGGATGGAACTTATGAAGTATTTGCTTCAAAATATGGTAAAGGGTTAACTGGGCAAATGGTTAAAGACCGTTGGCGAAATATATGCAGTACATTTGCATATTATTTGCAAAAAAACAATTCTAGTTGTGCCAAGGATGGTGCAGAGGTAGGTATCCTTTATTATCAATTCATTAAGTAATATGTCTACTAATGTCAACATAGCTGTTAAGTATAAAAATTTAGAAGCTTTAAAGTTTGTTATCTGTATATTGTATCTTTTATATTTTAATTGATTTACTTCAGGAATACAAAGTTACGTGGCCACTTTGGGATGCTTGCCAGTTTCTCCTTACAGTAAACCAAAAAGGGCAAAGTGAGTTATTAGAAGAACATGATAAACAGGTAATATGCATAATAAGGACTATTATTTTTGTTTTATTTAATTATGAGAAACCTTACAATAATTTACCTACCTAATACTTTTATTTCCAGGATATAGAAGATGACCATCAAGGAGGTTTGATAAGTGAAGACAATTTTGAAGTTTCATTAGCACATAAATCTCAAGATGTGTGCAAAAGTATTGCTGAAAATCTTGTAAATGTTTTACAAGGGATACAGAATGATGATTATGATCTTATGGCATCTACCAAATATGGAAACATTGGACAGGCTGTATCAAAAACTCTTTCTCAAATGAATTCCTTTGATGCAGCCAATGTATCGCAGGAAATAATGGGAATCTTGTTATTATATGACAAAGACAATCCAGATAATCCTAACAATAAATTAGTAAAAGCAGAGTATTAAAAGTTTAACTGCTTTTCATTTGCTAAAGCGGGTAGTTGGGGCTGAGATGCTTAGTGGTTCCTATTCTATTACATAACCAATCATTTTTAAAATAATATAGTTCTATTAGACTGTATCTGTGCATGGGACAAAATTTTATTGTAATGTAATGTAAGGAAGTAGGTCGAGTGGAGTTTTAAAGGATTTAATCATTAATCAAAAAAAAAATTTAGATAGGATTAAAGATTTTCTGATCTGTGAAATCTGTTATAAAAAAAATATGTCAAAAATGACGTACGTCAATAATGACATTAACATTAGTGTTGGGCAAACTTCAAACATCGATATAATTATCGATTGCATCGTCGTATCACATTATTAAATAGTATCGATAGTGCTTAAGACTTACTACTAGCGATAGAATCAATAGTATTGCTTAAACGCTCAGAGATCAATAGGCCACCGGCGGTCGTGTAAGCAAAATTATGCCAAAAGAATATTGATTTTTGATAAACACATGATAGTGAAATTGTGAGGGTATAATAAATAACACTGTCCTTAACGACCGTTTCAATATACTGACTGACGCATGTCAATCACCACTAACTATCGATGGCATTGATATTATTGACACGTGTCAGTCATCATCATCGATAGCTTGGTTGGGACCTAATATTTCTTTAGTATTATGTCTCGCTTCTAAACCGAAAAACCATCCTTTTCGATAGTGGATTCCGATATAAGTAAAGCAAAGCAACACTAACTGTCACATTTTATTATTTTTTTTCACTGACATGCATGACATGGCGGCTTGTTTTTGTTGTCAAAATATTCCTGGATCCTGGAACTCTTTAAATTTATTTTTTACTTAGGATAAATAAATGCTAGATAGATACATCTATTAATTTGTGAATAAATGGCTTAAAGGAGGCTTCTTGTACCAAGAAGATCGTTACGTACTCCAAACATGTATAATTTGAATGATTTCAAGTGCGCACTTATAAATCAACATCAAAACACCGACTTACTTACCCTTATCACTCGTAAATGGGATGAAATTCATGATAAAAATGATGTTTTTCGTTATAGAATAGATAAATTACAAGAAAAAGTCGTGAACGGGTATTTATTGCAGGTAAATAAGTTTTCTAACTTTGATACATTTGAAATGGCTTGTATATTACTATAGCTATCTATCAACGTATCTTTACGTCTGTTTTATAGTTAAATCCTGATCGAAGCTGCAAACGAAGAACGCCAGAGCAAATTGATAATATTTGTCAACCATTTGATGGCGCTAAATTCAATTTTACCAAAGTGGCGGCGCAAGAAATCCTCTTTACACTTGAAAATAATGAGAGTGAGTTTTATTTTTAATGCTGCTTTATGTAGGAATTGCAGATAGGTACTGATATGTTTATCCTGTTATATTTTTAATTCAAATCTATGTATATATAACTATAACAGCTTTTATTAAAAGCTAATTTTGTTTTCAGATGCAGATATTCATAATATAATAGTAAATATAAGTCCAGTATCCAGATATCACAGTCTCATATGTCCATCAGTTGATAAATGTTTACCACAAATTGTTACCAAAGAAAGTTTGGAGTTGATCATACAACTTATGTTTCTTGTACAGGATCGGTAAGCTGCTTGTGAGTGAAACAAGAATTTATTATTTACTATTATTATGATCCCCCAGCACTTACCTATACCTATACATTCATTCATTCAATAACTGAAAGAAGAGAAATCAAATGATGAAAAAAAAACTTCTGATAGAGATAAACACTCATACATATCTATGTATTCTGCATCTGCTTAAATTAAAAAAAACATGTATTTCATTTCATTCAATTATTAAGTTTTTCATTTCAGTTCTTTCCGTATTGGATTCAACAGTCTATGTGGGTTTGCATCAGTAAATCACTTGCACTATCATATTTTAATAGAAAATCATGTACTACCAGTGGAAGCAGCTGTAAGTATACGATTTTCCATTATACAGTCAGCCGAATCTGGCTAAGTCAACAACGACTTGAGTGATTAAACCCATGTTTGATTAAATAAATACCTAACCCACAGTTCTTAGTACATGCTTATGCTATCTTTTTTATATCAGCCAACTTTCAATATTAATGTTTTCAGAAATGTAATCACTTAAAAGGGCCTGTATATTGCCTCACCGAAGACTATCCCATCCCTGGGTTTTGCTTTGAAATATACGCTCAAGATGCCATCAAGCATATTACACACGAAATATACAAACTTGTTGAACTTTTATTGAAGAAATCAATAGCGCATAATATCTTTATCACCAAAGGAGTCAGTGCCAGAGGTGGTGAAGATGAGGTCATACGGTTCATGATTTGGCCTAGACAGAGTACAGCAGGAGTGAAACAGATGACTTCCTTTAATGTGGCCTTGCTTGAACTTAGTGGATGGTTCCCTATCTATAGTAAGTAAACAAAAAACTATGCAACATGTTTGTGTAGCTTTTTACTATGACATAATAGTACCCTTTTTTATCAAATTTCTTCTCGCTTTCAAATGTTTTTAATTAGTCCACAGAGTAACTCATTTAATAGCAATTAACATTTGTGTTTAACAGCATTTTCATGGGTCCAAATAAAATTATGTGTTGAATGCCTATTTCGTGACTCATAGTTCTATCAATGTCTGTGTCATTACAAGTTTAATTACTTGCACGATTTTAGATAATATGTATTTATGTTTGTTCAACCTTTGTAATATGATTTGTTTCATATCCTGCTTTGTTGTTCAGCAATCGGCAACTGAGTCACTAAATGATTGTGCTGTTGTGGCTTTTAGTTGACCCCAGAGCAATAGTTCAAGTGTTGATAAGTAATCAATGTGATTCACATACATAGTTGGATGCATCAGAGAATAATGCGAATATACACTGACCTAACTTGACTTATACATATTTTAAGATGTGCTTCAAAATATTTATATTATTTATTAAAGTTCATATTTACACCTAATGCGTTATTGCAATGCAATGTCTTATAATAAATGGTTTTCATTTTGTTTGAATTGTATTTTATAGATACTTTGTTTTTGAATGTAAAAAAAAAATCCTATTTCCTTTATTATAACTATTTTTATTTCTTTGTCGTACCGCTCACAATAATTTCTGCTTAGCAAATATATGACTGATAGAGAATGCCATTTGGCGTTAAGTCCACCTTTTGTACTTTTGGTTGTGCATTAAATATAAAATAAATGAAATTGTAAAAGGAAAAATATTCATCATCATAAGGATTTTAGTCAAATTTATTTGAATGCATTTTATACTATTCATCTCCTCATTGCATTATTTTGTAAAAACTAGTAACTTTTGAATATTTTGTTTCAGATGCCGAAGAATTCGAGAGTCTTCAATCAGCGGACCTCGAAAATGAACTAAAAAAGTGGAGAATAAACAACTTTGAGGACCTATGTAAGGAAATAAAATTATTATATTAATAGAATTCTTGTATTATTGATAGAATTGTAACCTTACTGTAAATTACTGTAAATATGTAGAATGCAACTGGTGATGAGTCTCGCTACAGTGAAATTGCTATGTTAAATTGATAGGCGCAATGTTTGTAAATAACATTTATATAACGTAATCAGTCAGGGATCAAACGACTCTCGAGAGTCGCATAACAATGGAATTTCTATTGTGTCTCGTTCACACATACTTGACGAGTTAAAAGTAATTGTTGAATGTACGTAAATGTACGGTCTAGGAAATTGGTGCCTTAATACTTTCAAACTAAAATCGCTTGCACACATGACGCAGTAAACGGGAGTCACTTCGAACAATAAACGAGTGCAAGCGATTTTGGCTCTTATACTGGTAAGGCGGCGGAGTCCTCGATAGTATGTAAGTAGTTTGATTGTGTGTGTTGGTTCTAGATCTATTATAGCGAACTAGTTAGAATACATGCATGTGTGTGATATTATAAGCAAGAGGGTTTTTAGAAAATTTTAATTATACAAAGTTGTAAGTGGCGGATGACACTTTTACATTGATTACTTTGCAGCACTTCTTCCTATCGTCGTTCCGTTGAACACGACTTTTCCTTGAGAACGAGAACGAGCCGTTGCATGATATTGATAATAGAGATGACTTTAAATAACACCATGCAGTGGCCGTATCGAAACGAAACTAATTATTTCGATAGTTTAAAGGTTTTTCCTACTGTAACGTACCATACCATGACTATGCTAGAAACGTGTCAGGTACGAAAAGCAACACGATACGCTCTACCTTTGCCCACTGAACGGATCGACAGCGTTCTGTCTTACCATTTTATGGAGCGAGAGCGAGCGAGAACGAGCCATTGCATGGTTTTAGAGATGACTTTATAACATCACTAGCTTTTGCCCGCTACTTCGTCCGCGTGGAATTGTGACTTCTTTCTCCCGTTTTTTACACATTTACCACTATATCTTTGCTCCTATTGGTCGTAGCGTGATGTTATATAGCCTATAGCCTTCCTCGATAACTGGACTATCCAACACAAAAAGAATTATTTAATTCGAACCAGTAGTTTCGGAGATTAGCGCGTTCAAACAAACAAACAAACAAATAAACAAACTCTTCAGCTTTATAATATTAGTATAGATGCATAGGCCGTATCGAAACGAAACTAATTATTTCGATAGTATAAAGGTTATTCCTACTGTACCGTACCATACCATGACTATGCTACGATACGCTCTGCCTTGCCCACTGAACGGATCGGCAGTGTTCTGTCTCACCGTTATATGGAGCGAGAGTGAGCGGGAATGTATTTTGCTGGTGCACACGCTCTGTGCATGGCACGCGACGGTGTTGGTCGGTGACGGAACGGTCTAGTGGGAAAGGTTTCATAGTTTTCAATATTTTTTTGTTCCTGATACGTTCCTAGCACGGTCATGGTGTGTGGTGTAGAAAAAAGAAATCTTTATCATGAATTTATGAACATTTCTATTGAATTGGTACAAGCAGACTGGTCGCAATTGAATCGTAAATAAAACGGTACAATTATATTGACCATTACAAACTTACAATTAACTCGGTTTATAATAAATATCAAATAGTTCCAATTTATTGAAGTAGATAAGTGTAGAGTTGCAGCATATATCGATACTATCAACAGACATGTTGACAGACAGACAATGGACTTTTATGGACTAGACTCTAGGTAATCTAGTCCCGCCAGCTCCTTTCCATCCACATGGGACCAGACGTAGGCTAGCGTGCCATCCCTATGTTGTCGACATTCCACCTGCTCGTATAAAGCGCTTTGCTGACTAATTTAATGCGTGCAGTTAGGGAATAGAACTCGCTGCCTGCTGAAGTTTTAAGCCTATTTAAGGGAAGAGTGAATATGTTGCTTCTAGGCAGATATGCACCACACTAGATCTCATCCACACCTGACATTAGTTGCGATCGAGGTCAAATATCCGCTTAGTCGGTTAGCCTCGAACAAAAAAATTAAGGATTATCTTGCTTGAGAAATTGTTAATGATGAAGTTGCGTGATTTGACCTGAATATTAGACAATGTATTTTTGCAAACCTATTGTTTTAGAACCTTCACGGGTTAAAACTTAACACTTTAAAAATTGATTTGTCATACTTATACTCCATAGTAAAGAATTTTGTGTGTGGTTTTTATAAATTTTCTTTGTCAATAACACAGATGAATACTACATACTTTAAGTTGACCACTTTTCTGCGATTTGTTCTCTTAGTTACATAAATAGTTACAGTTCAAAAAACAATAAAGCAAAATATCACTGATACGTAATCGATAAAAAGAGTTACAGCTCTACGGAACCGATGCATGCGAGCTCCCACAACCGCAACATCTCGATATTAGTATTCAACGCATCTTCTGCATGCATCATTCGGTAGAAATCACACGCGATGCGACTCACGCGCAGATTCGAACGCGCACTGAGAAAATGTGCGTATAAAGAATTTGTTGGCTAGCATTGTATGAGATAAATATCAGTTACAAGGTTTGACTTTGTGGCCGTGTTGGCTTACATTCTGGTCATTCGGTTACATAGGAAAGGCGTGCATGAAGTGACCGAGTTGCATACCTAATGATTTTAGCGATTTTGACACTAGTTAGTAGTTAAAGTAATCCTAGCTATAATGTAAGCGGCTGGTAATTTTACATTATTCACCTTCGAATGAAGTTAAATAAAATAAATAAGCCAATCGGAACTCCTCATGAAATTTATATCCCTATGGAATATTAATTTCATGGAACTACTAGTTATTGGAAGGTTTTTCGTAATCCTGCCCTGATTTTAGGCGGAAGTACATCTAAGAATTAGGCGACTTAGTATTCAATATAAAAACAGGCTCAGAAAAATGACTACGCAATACAGACAATCATAAATGCTCTCGTAAAAACTACATTTAAACCAATTCACCAATTTAATATCGTCCGTCAAAAAATCAGAGGCCTACCTTACATAGACCGTCAAACACATTCTAACATCCGATACGAATTCCTAGTAAACGGCATTGAAGAAATTTGTAGACCGACCATGGCAGCGATGTCAGTCTCGTTTCGGCCGGGCTCCCGTGCAACGGTACTCAGTGGTAGTAGGCTCAGTCGTCGACTCGGCCTTCACCGCTATGGGTCGTTCCCTCCGCTCGCTAACGGCGTACGCGCCGACCGCCATAAAAAACGTTAGATACTCATCCACCGGCTGCCCCTTCTCTCCCAAGCGCCAGCAATCCCAAATCGCGCCGACCGCTGAAGTCAACGAGGAAATCTTCGCAAACGCCAAACCATACTCCGAAGTCCCGGGGCCCAAACCGATACCCATTCTAGGGAATACGTGGCGCATGGTTCCCGTCATAGGACAGTTCGACATCTCGGAATTCGCTAAAGTGACCAAGTTTTTCTTGGACAAGTACGGACGGATCGTCCGATTGGGTGGACTCATCGGAAGACCAGATTTACTGTTTGTTTACGATGCGGATGAAATCGAAAGGATGTACAGGCGCGAAGGGCCGACGCCGTTCAGGCCAGCCATGCCTTGTTTGGTCAAGTACAAGTCTGAGGTTCGGAAGGATTTCTTCGGGGATCTACCAGGAGTTGTTGGAGTGTAAGTTTTTTTGATATTATCTTAGATAACATTTTCAGTGTTAGTAATTCTAGTATCTAATCTAAGTTTAGAAAACCGTTAATCACAACGGATATCATTAGTATTTAGATGGCGATACGATGGCGTCGGTCGTTTCTCGACTTTCACCTTTTTTATTCGACTGCAATTTTGCTTACGGTATTCTAAGATTACTCTCTAGGATCAAAATCTAAAAGAAACATAAAATTAAATAGCTAAGTTCTGCTAGAGTCGTCGTAAGATAATCGTCTGAGCTTGTCGTTATAATTTCGTCACAGTAGGCGATTACTAAAAGGATATGTTGCAACGTTATCTATGCAATTAATGTTATTATTATCATTAAAGTTCAGCTAGTAGGATTACGAAACATGTCATTGATGGCTTACCGCAACTTTGTGGTATAAATGGGTGTGACGAAAGCTTATTATAATAGTTTAGTCGAGTAAAGTGCCACAAACTTAAAATTATGAGCATTTTAGGAATTCCCAAAGCTCCATTCTTTCTCGATGCCAAAACAAGTGTTATTGCATTGTACAAAGACGCGAAACTTACAACGCAAAAATGTATTTGTTTAGCGCATAGATATAAACTTAGCGTGAATATCGACCATTAAGTGTATATTGTTTTGTTTAAAGTGTTTGCAATCCTTCCTGCTGCTATAAATAAGTTAATTTATATTATCAGAGACACAAAAGGAGAGATAGCAGAACTAATCGCAAATAACTTCACGCATTGTCGGTGAAACGACATACCGGTGAATGAAACAGCTTATGATGATGAATGTCCCGATGTATAACAGAAGATGACACATTGTACCAATATAATTTCTTAAAGAATCTTATCGAGTAACTTTATCTAGGAACTGGTTTTTTAATAAGCCTTGTCCGGCCTTGCGTAATATTGTTTGGTGTCACCCAAGGTACACAGCTTGGTCCTATTTTATTCCTAAAAACTTTTTAATCATGAACAGGTGTCTCACATTAGTTGCACCTACACGTTTTACACAAGTCAAAGGTTTTAAACTTTACTGTATTTACAAACTAATTAGTCAAACCAAACAAGTTTCGTCAGCCATTTTCTACAAAGTGTCATGAGGCCAATATCCTAGACCTAAAAACTATTTGCAGTCGCTGATTTGTATGCCGTAAAGGTTGTATTGCAAATAAATACTTTAACGATGCATTGATTGGGGATTAAGAAATCAATCGGTAGATTTTATTAGTCTTGTATTGCTGTAGTAATAGTTTCCACTTTTAGGATATATCAATAAATTCTTACAATCATAATAATTTCCTATTGTATGTTCTATACAGCTTTATTTTATCATAGAAGTTATAATATTAGGTTATGATTTGTTTATGAGAATAAACGCATGTTGGGCTCAAGTTATTATTTTAAATATTAGTAATAAATAAGTCGTTTGTTAATTTAAAACAAAACTATTCAACTATTTTTTAACGATGCGACATATGAATAATAATTTCAATGCTTTGTAGTTTATTATTAGACATACATAGAGGTATTTGTATCTCATCTGATTTGTCAGTCTCTGTTTTAAGACTTCATCATCTTTATAAGTTTGTTTATTCTGACTTGTAAGTTATATCTACCGCTAAGCAGTTTAGAACTGGCCTACATTCCAAGTGTTTCGTTAATCAGAAATATTGACTACTGACTAGCTAGGTAGAGAAACAGACTGGATATTATGACCTTTTATAAGAAATCTGTTGAAATAAGCAAGACTAACATCTAAATATAACTAGCTTAAAAGTACTTAATTAATGTGGACCCTACAGGGGACTATAATACGCCTCTTAACAAAGATCGTACCACAGTTTTGGGAACATTCCTGACAAAAATTGGCAAGATAGGAAGAGTGATTTGTTTTTCCCGTTAGGCCTATCCACTTTTCGATAGGCCTTCGACTATTGACCTTACGCACTACACGAGTATATGCTGACCTTGTCAGTTTTAAGCCTACACCGTGCTCCTCATTTTATTGTACACACAAGGTATTTGCACGCAAGTGATAAATACTAGAAATAGTAGGCAATTCGCTGTGTCATGCTATTGACGCATTGTTAGCACCGTGCAAGGATAATAGTGATATAATATTGAATCTTGGAATTGTTTTACAGGTTTTAGTCGGTTCATTGACGATTTCGGACGTAGTGTTGTTTGACAAATAAAAGAATCTAACTTTCGAAAACTTTCAAAGAAGTGTATTATCGAAAGCTATTTTATTTACTTGAAAAACTTACAATACCTATTAGAATACTGTCTCCACATATTTAGACATCTTTTAAAAATCTTTTTAGCGTAGGTAGATACAAACTAATTTTTTTATCTCAGGTCAGTAAACTATGAGTAATTTCCACTTTTGTGTGTTGTCGCGCGATTGTGAATTTCGGCATACTTCGATTTGTCTGCGCTTTGTAATATGACATGTTATCATTTCATGATTTAACCATCTTACCCCGCGTTGTTGTTCTAATATGGATGGTTCGTTAATCTAACTGAAATCAGGACATGTAGATTTGGCGTGTCGTTCAAAAACTCTGTACTTGTTAGTCTGCAATCTTGTCCATTGAATTTTGCATCATAACGGTTTCGGTCACCTATTATAAAAATTACTTTGGCATTGCTTTGTCTGAAAAACTCTTGTTTCCGACATATTGTTACTTAATAACTTACAGGTAACTTTTAGTTACCTATCTTAGTGCTAGAGAAATCCGAAAAGAATTATAGCCTTTTCGCTTGGTTTGCTTTCTATTTCATCCTGCCTGCCTTCACCTGCCCTATTGTATGTACGCATCGTGACATTTTACATGGACAGGAACTCCAAAACTAGTTTTCAACCGGTTTTAAAAGGATTCTCTTGATGGGTGTATCATAATTTTTAAAAGACTAGGAGAAGCAGCATTCTTCGTGTCGCACAGTGGATCGACGCCATACTAGCAAAGGGACATAGGCAACTTAAATATACAAGTGTCAGTTTTTGAAAAACAAATCATTCCATCGTATACGCCTACTTATAAGCTGTAAAAAAGAAAAGGAGCATTTTCTTATTAGAAACTTATTTTGAGAGCTATGGCACCAAACGTGATTTATTTGTATGGGAAATGGCATAAAAAATAGTGTAGCTTCCGATTTTCTTCGTGTTTCGATTTGATTTTTTTATATATTATTTAGGCATACATTTGCTACATTTTCTCCAAACAAACATGGTGCGCCACACGCACCCCTTAAGAGGTAGGGGTCCACTTACTTGACAGCAAAAATAACTTTGTTTTTCATAGTATTTGTATGAAAGACAAAATTATATTTGCGGTTGTTCAAATTGTGTTAATTGACAAAAATACCGGTTAAGAGGTACAAGCGTTGACTGATGTTTTCCTTCTTATCGACCAATTGATTCATAAGTTATTATTTCGACATATTTTATCTCCAAATCTCATTTCAATGGTGACTTACTGATAAATGGTCAGGCCATAAATTATCGGTGCACTGATAAAATACTACCAGAAAGCGTTTTACCACGGCCTTAGTGCACCCAATATTTGGAAACAATTGTGTTGTTAACCACAAAACTATAGATTTAGTACAGAAAAAACCGGCCAAGTGCGAGTCGGACTCGCTCACTGAGGGTTCCGTGCCAACTTTTAGGGCTTGCTTGACAGCAATAATAACTTTGTTTTCATAGTATTTGTATGAAGGACAAAGTTATATTTTGCGGTTGTTGACATTGTGTTATTGGTCATAAACTAACAGTTCTATCTCGTTTAAACCAATTTTTGTCTAAGGTATTTGTAAAAATATACGTTATGTATTTTGTTCAAAATTTTCACTTGCTGAGTTCAAAAGTTAGAGGGTGGACGCGCATTTTATAACACTTTGGAAGCGTCTATCTTACAAATGTTTGACTTTTAGAAAAAACAGTTTAAGGAACCTCTCCTCTCACCTGTCATTTTAAAAGACCTATCCACAGACTTTGAGAAAGAGGTCAATCGACGAATCCAACTCGCCTGGACAGCGTTCGGGAAAATGCGCAAGAGCGTCTTCTCGTCTCAATTACCTCAGTGTCTGAAGACGAAAGTCTTCAACCAGTGTGTGTTACCAGTGATGACATACGTATCCGAAACGTGGTCTCTAACTATGGGCATCATAAAGAAGCTCAAAATCACACAACGAGCGATGAAGAGGGCTATGCAGAAACGAGGAGATATACATAGCATAGCATATACATAGCATAGACATAGCCCCGCGAATCAGTAAGCTCAAGTGGCAGTGTTCAGGGCACATAACGCGTAGAACTGATGGCCGTTGGTGCAGAAAAGTCCTAGATTGGAGACCCTTCGACTAAAGGCGCAGCGTAGGACGTCCACCGACAAGATGGACAGACGACCTTGTAAAGATCGCAGGATCGAACTGGATGCAGACCGATTCGACCGCAGTGGATATCCTTCGGCTGATAATGATGATGATCGACAGACTAATGTCTAGGACACGCTTAGGTTTAAGCAAAAAAAATATATTTTGTTTTAGTTCCATGTATGGGAGCCACATTTATTGATAGGAAGATTAGTTTGTAGAAAACATTTCTTACACTGTCTTGTCTTTGCATAAGACCAGGAAGGTTTTCATGATGATGATATGACACACTGTTAACTAACACAATCGTTTCCAGAGATAGGTACAGTAAAAAAGAACCTGGGAATCTTTTATCAGTGCACCGATGATTTACCTCTATGGTCTGACCATTTTATCAGTGTCACCATTGAAGTCGAAATAATAACTTATTAATCAATTTGTTCACAAGAAGGAAAACATCAGTCAACGCTTATAGAACCGGTATTTTTGTCAATTAACACAATTTGAACAACCGCAAATATAACTTTGTCTTTCATACAAATACTATGAAAAACAAAGTTATTTTTGCTGTCAAGTAAGTGGACCCCTACCTCTTAAGGGGTGCGTGTGGCGCACCATGTTTTTTTGGAGAAAATGTAGCAAATGACTGCCTAAATAACATATAAAAAAATCCATTTTTATGCCATTTCCCATACAAATAAATCACGTTTGGTGCCATAGCTCTCAAAATAAGTTTCTAATAAGAAAATGCTACTTATCTTTTTTACAGCTTATAAGTAGGCGTATACGATGGAATGATTTGTTTTTCAAAAACTGACACTTGTATATTTAAGTTGCCTATGTCCCTTTGCTAGTATGGCGTCGATCCACTGTGTGTCGGTGTGAAATATGTACAAGGAAGAAATTTCGTCTGCATCAGAAGAACTCCTAAAAGTATTTCTTATGTATTATTTTATTTACTGTGAGCACTGACCTATCTTAAAGGTACGTTTGTAGCACTATGTGTTTTTAAATTTGCATTTTCAATAACTATTACTACAGTAGGTACAAAAAGTAACAAAAACTGACTCACAGAATCTAGTACGTCCATTCATTAAGACGAAACGCTTGAACCTAATATTTTCACGCGTAAATTACTACAAAAGTTTATACATCGCTCCTCTATTACTTACTAACAAATAAAGCTGCATGAAAAAGCAGACATGTGACGTGAATGAACACAAACATTGTATCAATGATGATGAGCATAGTAGGAGGGGCACTTGACCTATTTGGTTAGCAGACCGAATCGAAAGCGACGCGACACGATACGAGCGTGATAATGAGGGTATTATCTAGCCATGTCTATTAAGTCAATTCTGATGATAGTCAAAGCATTGTTTCGTATAGTTAGTAACAAACCCTTTTACACAAAAAGGCTTACCGCCGTACAAATCTATTAACCGACCAAATTTAACATTAAGTCATAATGGCGCAACGAGTATTAGAGGTATACTTTTCTAGTTGATCGGGTTATTTTGGTCTTGGCTTAAACCTGCTACTATCTTTGTAACAAAGGGGATCAGCAACTAATGAAAGAAACGATAAAGATAAATAAAGATAAAAACACGAAAGAAAGATCAGCCTATTTTTTTGCAACAAAGGGGATCAGCAACTAAAGATAGAAACGATAAAGATAAATACACGAAAGAAATAGCATTATTTGTACGCGACCCTTAAGAAAAAAAATAACCTAAAGTTTATTCTATCTAGTCTATTGATATTAAGTTTTCCATTAAGTTGTTTATTTTATACCAAGTAAAATAATCTACCATGTAGACAAGATTACGATCATTAAAATTCAGATCGCTTCTAAGAGATACTTATGGATGCTAAAGTAGCATAAATAAACTATGTCGGGATTTCCATATTGGCACAGCCATGTATTCAAATCGTCTTCGTCAGTGTAGAGTTCATAAAAATCTAGAAAGTTCAATGTCTAATGGTATGGCACTATAAAGGCACCTTTAGTCACGATTCACGGTGATATAAAGAGAAATCTTAGTTGTAGAACAGGTTGTTGATAGGGCACGCGTAGTTTTGACTCTACCAAGAACTGATATACCTTTTGCCATGTGCCCATGGCGTGCCATGTCATGTCTATTATATCGTCCAATATTTGTACTACAGTGTTGTCGTATTAAACGCTCATATATAAGTTACAGAAGTTGATATATATTTTATTATTTATTTTTATGATTAACTCACATTTACTTTAATTAGAGGGAAATAGTAGATCAATGTAAAGTTTTTTGACAAACGTTTGCATTGTCTGAACCAGAAAATCTTAAACGAATATCAATGTAAATTGGTTATTATGAACCCAACGGACATTTCAGGGTTAAAATGATAATACGATTTCTCAAAACGTAGGTGAATCTTGCGAAATCTGAGCGTTCCATTAATTTATTCGTGAATAATAAAGACGCTATTCAATTGAATGTTAAACGCACGTTGATGGAAATATTTAACAAACAACACTTAGTCTAGCTAAGTACATAGTTATTTACTGCTAGAAATAGTTTCAAAGTTAACTTGTGCTAATAATTAAAACAAGAAACAAATAAGTGCGCACGGGACTCAAACTAGCATCTTTTTGGCTAACCGGGCAAATATGTTGCTGCTAAATGCTCTTCCAATTGAGTTACCGTGCTGTCAGTACAACTTTGCAAAAATTTTGGTCCGTGCGAAATTTTTGGTTTCTTATTTCATCTTTTAAGAATATTACAAATATGAAACTGTTCTAAACTAATGTGAGTATTAAAAACATTCTAAACCATCTTCTTATTTAGTTTTTTTTTGACAGTATTTATTCAGATAAAAAGCATAAATTTTTAGACGTTTTATAAATGTTTCTAATGTTATCTGTTATTGATATATAGATCGTATAATTTTGGACAATGTCCTTTCTCTAATATAATCCGCAGTGCTGCTACGTTTCGCTACGTTTCGTCATATTATTGAGCAAGATTCTATGAATGCCAGATTTGGATGCCAGACCATCATTGATTCGTAAAGCTCTACATAATAACTACAAAGATTATAGCACTGAAAAATGAGTATTGAACTCGATTAGACTCGTAATAATGATATATCTTATTTAAAGGGCTAGACCCTATAGCTATTTCGAAATTAGAAACTAGGTATGATGATGATGACCCATCATAGCACAAGTTACTATAGTAGTACCGTATTTAACAAAAGGACTATATTTTTTAATGTTTTTCAAGTATCAAATACTAAATTGTCTTAATTTTCATGCTATACAGTATCTTGAACGTTATAACATAAATGCGTCGATACACAGCACGCATTGCATAATAAAGCACTCCAACGATTCGTCATCTCAATGGAGCTCTGCATTATACTGGCTGAGGGACAAACAAACATTACTTATGGTAATTTTAATATTGTATACGCGGAGTGTTTGCGCCTAAGAAAAGACATCAACGCGACACATACTTGAAATCGTTAACTTTTAACGATTATGTATTATGGCGATCAATGGAATTCAATAAGAACTTTACGAGCACATACACGTTTGTTATATTGATGAATAAATAAGTATTTGTTGGTTAGATTTGGAATATAATAATATGAATAAAGTAATGAATGGTGAAATAAGGCAATGTTAAAACACCAAGTTACTTTTATTGTTACATTTTGTGTAAATTATTTTATGTGAAAAGTGATTATGTGGATATAAAGAGATTTAAATTACGTGCCTAACTACTTACCTAATTAATTATCTATTAATGAACTAGCTGTGCCCGCGACTTCGTCCGCGTGGAATAGTGACTTTGGATAGAATTTTTAATTTATCTATACCTATAAAATGCTTTGTCCTGAACGACTGACTTATTGATTGACTGACTGACTGACTGACTGACTGATGGATCAACGCACAGCCTAAACCGCTGATCGTAGAAACCTGAAACTGGGAGGGTGTGTTCTTTGTATGACGTAGGGATCCGATAAGAAAGGATTTTTTGAAATTCTACCCCTAAGGGGGTCAAAAAGGGGTGCAAAGTTTGTATGGAACAACGTGATCCCTTGGTCTAATCTACTTCAAATTTTGTATACACATTATTTTACAAAATTGACGGAAGATTTATTTTTTATTTTATTGCAATTAATCTCCTAAGGGGGTGAAAAAGGGTTACAAAGTTATTCTGGGGGTGATTTTCTTCGAAGTTGATATCAAAACTCTTTAGTGCTAATGATAAAAATATTTTGTATATCATTTTTGACAATCATTTGACATGTCTGAGACACAATGTTTTGACACATGTTTGTTATTGATGTTGCTCTCTAGAAAATGCTCGAGAAGAGATTTTATTCCTTAAAACAGTAAATAATATTTTTTGTGTTTAAACAGGGTAGGTATCAAGCGGTCTGTGTACAGTGTAGATTGCAGATCGTTTGTTCATATTGTCGGTGGACATTCAACGCTGTTTCTGTGGTCGCAGCCCGCAGGGTGTCCATTCTTTTTTTTTGCAAACTTTTCGTGGGGGCCTATGTTTAGCAGTGGACGGCTTTTGGGTATTGATGATGATGGGGTAGATCCCTACATAGAATTAACCCTTTGAATTCACGATTTGAATTCAAGAAAGTAGAGTAATCGCTATGACTATAAACAAAGCTAAAGTTCAAACTCTTAAGGTAGCGGGAGAAGACTTGAAGGAATTTGCTTCTCCCAAAGCCTGTGTGTGGCATGGTGCTGTGTAAGCGCACGGAGTATAGCCTGGTTTTTCATTAGCTCCCGAAAGAAATATACGATTGACGATAGGCGTAGTAAGTATTTCCATTTCGTTGTAAAATAAAACGATATTATCCCCGTGTAAGTTTGACCAGATTAAAAACCGGGCTGCGTATTGTGTGTTTATAAAATATAACATTTATCTTTACGCATTTTCACGTATATATTTAAAAACTGGATGTTTTTGTTTGTTTGTTTGTTTGAACGCGCTAATAACAGGAACTGTTAGTCCGGTTATAAAATATTTTAGCTACAATGTAAGACAGCTGATTTATGAGGGAAGGCTATAGAAGTAGTTTAATGCGTATAGGCTTATAAAAATGTTCGCTACGATCTATCTATGGGAACCAAACGGATTAAAACTATTACGCGCGTACGAAGTCGCTGGCGGGCCGCTAGTAGGCTTATGATTTTACAAATAAGATACTTAAGTATAAGTACTTATAAGTACGCAAGATATAAAGTATTTATATAGTACATTTTAGTACTCACTTATCATTAAAATTGGCCATATTTACAACAATAAGAAGCAAGTAGTAGGTACATCAAAGGTGATCAATTATTATGACCATACCGATTATTTGGACGTTCACAATTTGTATTTCGATTAGGAATTCCTTTGTTTGATAGGATAATATGGTTACTTTACTTTTAACTACTACTTTGCCACAAAAAAACTACTACTTTACTAACATTTTACTTTGTTGTGTGGAAAAAATGGATCTAAATATAAATTTTTTCATGGCACTGTTTTGTTATACTTTGGCAAGTACCATAAAGTACCAAATATTCATTTAATTTATACAAACCAATATGGAGGAAACACTACACATTGAATTAAAACACTTTACAGATTCATTTCCACCCACATTTATTTTAAATTGTTTCGCCTCGGCCCCGTCCCGCCTTAGCCCCGGCCCCATCGAACGGGATAAAAAGTATCCTATGTCCTTCTCCTGGTACTAAGCTACCTCCCCACCGTTTCGTCCCGGTCCCGTGCTACCCCAGCCCCGGCCCCGTCTAGCGGGACAAAAAGTATCCTATATGCAGTATCTTATGTCCTTCTCCTGGTACTAAGCTACCTCCCCACCGTTTCGTCCCGGTCCCGTGCTACCCCAGCCCCGGCCCCGTCTAGCGGGACAAAAAGTATCCTATATGCTTTTCCTGATTCTAAGCTACCACCCCACCAACTTTCAGCCAAATCGGTTCAGCCGTTCTCAAGTTATAAGTGTTGTAACAAACACGACTTTCTTTTATATACAGTGGTGGACAGCTAATTAAAGACACTTTGAAAATTGTATGTTTATAAAATTTTGGGTTCCAATAAATTTGTATTATGAATACATAGAAACCAGCAACTGTTGTAAAATAATCATATGGATTTTACGTATAATTTGAAGTTACTATTTGCCATAACATTGTTCTATTTTTTGTAATAATTGACCTCAAATCCATTATGAGCAGAATAAGTGTACTAGTGATGTGGACAACTAATTAAAGACACCTAATGTAAGTTACTGAAAACCAAAAAAAAAACTGAAACTACAAAATAGTCAGTTAATATGAAATTAAAAATAGTCATTTCTAAATTGTTTTACAAAGTTTTTGATATTTTGTCGTATGTTGTTTAGCTGCATTTTGATCTTTTCTTAGTCTTGGCAAGGTCCTGGCATTAGTGCTATTAGTTCCTTGCAAGCATGTATTGGAATTTATTATAATGCTTTCATAAATGCGTCATTAAGATAATTTTAGCCTTGGTAACTACCTACTAACTATTATTTGTCTGATATAACAAAGTTTCCAATGCGATAGATGTCAGGACCTTAGAATAGGACCCCACTGAAAGACCTAGAATGGGATTTCTAGATGAAAAATATTAAGGATTAAAGCATATTTTCATGACAGTATTTGCTGCAGGAAGATTGTTAAATATTTTAGCAAGAATGATAAGGCCTAGATTATGCGAGGAAAACTTACACTGAAGAAAATTTTATAAGTTACCAAATTTATAATATGCCAAATATTTCACGGATGCGGTTTTCCTAAATACATTCTCAACGCGGACCGAATCAAAGTGGATAATTGAGATGTTTTCGAATGTAAATAAACAATAGATGTAATTACGACGAAAAACGGTATATGAGACGACAATTTAACAAGACTATGTATCATATAACTGGAAGATAAAAGTGAGGAAACATCATAGTGCGCCGTTGATTTTTAGGCGTATTGCTGGACCTATGAAAAAATGCTAGTACATGGATGGAATACCTAAACAATAATATTCAACAACAGCCTATCTTACCCTTAGCTGACTAAGCATCTTGTCTAGAATATCTTGTAGTTTAGACTTACTAACGACTTACTAAACCGACTGCAACGGCCGTCTCAGTTTTCCTAAGAGATAATGTCTATCTTTTAGATATGCTACCATAATAGTCCTAACATCAATACAATCGAAAAAATTGAGATTCTTGTATTAGATAATACACTAGCAAGACATGTTGCTAATGTTTATTAAGTATACGGCGTTTTTATGAAAGCATTAGAACAAATTCTAATACATTATAATAAGAAACGCATATCACCAATGCCAGGACTAAGTCAAGGTCAAAATACAGCTAAACGACATACAATAAAACAGCAAAAACTTTGTAAAAAAATTAAAAAATAACTATTTTCAATGTCATATAAACTAACTTTTTTGTAGTTTCAGTATTTTTTTGGTTTTCAGTAACTTACATTAGGTGTCTTTAATTAGTTGTCCACATCACTGGTACACTTATTCTGCTCATAATAGATTTGAGGTCAAAAATTACGAAAAATAGATCAATGTTATGGCAAATAGTAACTCCAAATTATACCTAAAACCCATATGATTATTTTACAACAGTTGCTGGTTTCTATGTATTCATAATACAAAATTATTGGAACCCAAAACTTGATTAACATACAAATTTCAAAGTGTCTTTAATTAGCTGTCCACCACTGTATATATATATTTTCTGCCTACCCCCTAAGTCTATTGGCGTGATTATTTCTATCCTAGTTTACTCTCCAAGTGATGCTGAGTCAAATAAAAAAAGCCCCATCAAAATCGGTCCAGTAGATTCTGAGATTAGCCCGGACAAACAGACAGACAGACAGACAGACAGACAGACAAAAATTTTAAAAATTGTTGTTTTGGCTTCTATTACGGTAATTAAGACCCCCTGTAACAATTTTTCATAAAAATCTTCAATGTACAGAAATCGATCTTTTACAGTCTTATATTATATGTATTACTATAAATACTATAATTATTGCTATAACTATAATTATTTTAAATTTTCTTACCTTTTTCTTTTCTTACCACTGTATTATTATTAGTCATCACATCATGTGCAAATGAATTTATGCGTTTACTCATTTGCAAAAGAAAAACCCATACCTGCCATTTATTTATGTTATTAGGTGATTTGTATTCTTAACGACATCTTATATTCACGCGAACTAACAATAATTAGGGTTTACTGACGATTTTTTCAAGTGATCGATCTAAATGTCTTCTAACAATGAACGTGTTCTTTCCACAACCTAATATTGATCCCGAACAAAATAACATCTGCGATTCTTGCCTACTCTTTAGTTAGAGAAAATGGCATAATCAACCATAATGAGCTTGCGTTGGTAAAATAATGTATTTCGTACAAGCATTGTTTCATGTTTACGTAATTCACGTAAAATGCATTAGTATTTCACGCAGGCGCGGTGTGTTTACTGCACCGGCGGTACCTTACGTTTTGTGTAGAAAACCTTTAGTTTCGCTTTCACTTAACTTTCTTTAAGTGCCTACTTAGCTAGCTGATGAAGTTCAACTATGTACTTGTAATTTATAGCCTCGGAGTTACATGTGAATATTTCAATATTGAAATTCAATTTCATTTTAAAATCTTATGAACACTTCGTGGTCCAAAAAGGCCTCTAAGAACAAACAAGTTTGACTATAATGGGCTTGACTACGGAGTAAATTTTAACGTAAACAAATACCAAATGTTGGTGTGACCAGCACGTATAAGTAGGTACTTAGGTAGTCACTAACTCGTGAATGTTTGTTTAAGTACCTATATTTTAAGTAGATAACGACCGAATTCTATTCGTGAATCCTAATCATTAGACTTAAGGATACCTGATAAGTGCTTCCTAGTTTGAGCTACAAATACCCAGACCCATTTTAGATGCAAAACAATTGGTGTAAATAATATTGTTACTGTGCTTATATTTGGTCTGTGTTAAAACATACAATTATCATTTAGTAAATCAATGGGGAAGGTTGCTCACTAGTAAGAAGACACCGCATCACATAATGATATAAATAGAATAGATCTTTTTTTACTTATTGCGCAAAATTATACAATACATTTAAAAGGTCTCGGCCCACTCCACCGTATCATACCATGACCGTGCTGGGAGCGTATCAGACATGAAAAGCAACAAGATACGCTCTACTATGCCTACTGTACGTATTGACAGTGTTCTGTCTCACCGTTATATGGAGTGAGAGTGAGAGAGTATTTTATTGAAGACGCGTTTGGTGTATATTAGCGCTCCTGCCTATTACGCCGGCCGTCGCGCGTTCAAATCCCGCAAGGGGCAAAGGTTAGTGTGATGAGCACGAACATTTGTCAAGTCATGGATGCTATATGTATTTAAGAATTTATGGGAGACGCCCCCGTTATAATCGTTGTTTAGTACTTCGTAACACAAGGAAGAAAATTCCTTAACAGGAAACCAGACAATTGGTGTATTGTCTGACGCATATTTATTTATTTATTGACTGATGCTGGCACGTTCCGTGCATAACATAGGACGGTGTTGGTCGGTGACAGAACGGTCTAGTGAACAGAATATTTTTTTTCATGACACGTTTCTTACACGGTCATGATATGCTACGTACGTGTAGTTGGTGAAAACCTTAAAGAATAAAATATTATATTTATTAATAACGATGTTATCTATCTTTCTCAAAACTCTTTCCTCCCGCAGGCACGGCGAGAAATGGCGCAAATTCCGCTCCAAAGTGCAGCGGCCGATACTCCAGCCTCAGACCGTGAAGAAATACGTGGCCCCCATAGAGATGGTCACCGAAGACTTCATCAAGTACATGGAGGGCGCGAGGGATGAGAACGGAGACTTGCCGCATGAGTTCGACAATGATATACATCGGTGGTCTCTGGAGTGTAAGTTCAATTTTATTCTTTATTATAAATTTTAAATTGCACTCTTACTCTGCGGCGGGAAACGGAACCGCATGCATGCTTCACTGTCCAGGCGAATACCTATCCTACCTATACATCCAGACATGTCTATACAGACATATA
Organism: Pyrausta aurata; assembly: GCA_963584085.1. Classification (NCBI taxonomy): domain Eukaryota; kingdom Metazoa; phylum Arthropoda; class Insecta; order Lepidoptera; family Crambidae; genus Pyrausta; species Pyrausta aurata. Next base: position 34,852 of record CAUZXH010000156.1, read on the forward strand.
TAGGAAGCCTGTTTAAATTAACGCCTGTTTGTGGTATTTATCACTGATTGATTTTATCTTTCACACCTCGCTTTGGTAATTGCTATTGTGGATTGTCATCAAAGCAGGTATTATTATTTTCGTCTAATTAAAGCCAAATATAGTATAAAACCAACTATATAACTTAAGTATTTCGTTATCACCTGTTAATGTCAACTAAATTGAACATTGCAGCTTAGACAGAGTAGTGAAATTATCTTCATTCAAATCATATTTATTTAAAACCTTATATTCCAAGCCGTTTTTGCCATACCAATTTTGCAGTACATATCTACCCAAATATTCGTTGAAAAACTATCTTTTAAAACTGGAGCTGTAGTGGCTAAGCACGCTGAGTTTCAAGGCGTCGCCACCTCGAGGTCCCGGGATCGATTCTCGGTCGATAGTTTTCTATTATGTCTCGAGTCTGGGTGTTGTGATGGTGATTGTGGTTGTTTCTGATTTCCATAACACAAATGCATTGGCTACTTACTTTTGGACCAGAGAATTGTATCAACCTTACCACAAATAATAAACTGGGTTTGGACCACTTCTTTAAATATAATATTGCTTAAAATCAACGGCAATCACTTTACCCGCATAACATTTAAACAGTAGTTCAAACCTTGTTTATTATTTTTTGTCGTAAGGCTCATGTATTTTTTGTCATAAGGATCTTATGGTACCGACGTCATTTCTGATTTCCATAACACAAAGTGCATTATCAACTTACTTTATGAAAAGAGAAATGTATGTGTATAGTGTCCAATATTTCTATTTCTTCTTTCCTTCCAGGCATCGGCCGCGTAGCTCTCGACGTGCGGCTGGGCTGTCTCTCGCCAGACATAACCACCAACTCGGAGCCGCAGAGGATCATCGACGCGGCCAAGTACGCGCTGCGGAACGTGGCGGTGCTGGAGCTGAAGGCGCCCTACTGGCGGTACTTCCCCACTCCGCTGTGGACTAGATACGTGAACAACATGAACTTCTTTGTAGAGTAAGTGTCTATTGTAATGCATGGTCTACTATTGGAGCCTTCATAGAATCATCGACGTGGCTGTGCTGGAGTTCAAGGCATCCATACCTATACTGGCGGTACTTCCCCACGCCGCTGTGGACTAGATACGTGAACAACATGAACTTCTTTGTGGAGTGAGTGTCTGTTGTAATGCATTGTCTATTGGAGCTTTTTAACTTCCCCGGTGGCGCAGCGGTCAGAGGGTCGCATTTTAAAGCGACGGCTGCGCCTGACGTCCTGGGTTCGATCCCCGGGTCGGGCCAAAAATATGTACCTGGTTTGTCTGTTCAGAAATTCTCAGTCCCCCCTAGCCGATTTTCGACTACAGTGGCCTGTCACAACGACTAAATGACTGCGCAGTACATATTATAGTGCACAAGTGTGTGTGCAAACACAGGTGCACTCTCTATTCCTTTCACTCTCATGACACGATGGGACAGCAATCTGACACGACCGAAAAGAGATCAGGCGCAGGACCAACGGCTTTACGTGCTTTCCGAGTCACGGGGGTGAAACACCGCCAACTTTCAAACTCCGGGCTACTTTGAGAATTTTCTGAACAGAGAAACCCAAACCATTTTGGCCCGACCCGTACCCGAGGACCCGGGGATCGAACCCGGGACCTCTGGTGTAGCCGTCGCTTTAAAATGCGACCCTCTATGCGATGCGATGCGTATACTCACTAATGTTACCTTGCATCTAAATCACTGATTATGTGGTATGCCCAGCCCGAAAGAAGCCCGCCCCTTTCCACCCAGTAAAAATCATCCGGTGACCTTGGATGCCCTTTGTGAGGAGGTGCTATTGGTTATCGCGTCGGGCATGGACCCTAGGTATGGTTCATCAATTTGAAGCATCTGTTCTGTTACTAAATCTTATGTTCTACCTACTACAGGTTCTAGCTAGCTAATCTATGGCTAGTCATCTATACATATAAAAGGCTTTGTCCTGAATGACTGACTGACGGATCAACGCACAGCCTAAACCGCTGATCGTAGAAACCTGAAACTTGGAAGATGTGTTCTTTGTATGACGAAGGGATCCGATAAGAACGGATTTTTAGAATTTTCACCCCTAAGGGGTTGAAAAAGGGGTGCAAAGTTTGTATGGGAAAATGTGATTCCTTGGTCCGATCTACTTCAAATTTTGCATAAACGTTCTTTAAAAATAATAACGAAAAATGTGTATCAAATTTAATTAAATTTATCTTGTAACGGGGTTAAAAAGGGGTGAAAAGCTATTTTGGCGATGATTTGCTACAAAATTGATATCAATACTTCTTGGTGCTTATGTTGAAATATTTTTTATTTAATTTTTGACAATCATTTGACATATCTGAGACAGAATGTTTTGAAACATGTTTGTTATTGATGTTGCTCTCTAGAAGAGATTTTATTCCTTAGAATAGTAAATAATTTGTTTTGTGTTCAAACAGGGTAGGTATCAAGCGGTATGTGTCCAGTGTAGATTGCAGATCGTTTGTTCATATTGTCGGTGGACATTCTACGCTGCTCCCGGGGTCGAAGGGTGTCCAATCTGCAACTTTTCTGCAAACTATTAGCAGTGGACGACTTTTGGGTGTTGATGATGATGATGATCTTTACATAGATTTGTCCCTTTGAATTTACGATTTGAATTCAAGAAAGTCGAGTATTCGCTATAACCATAAACAAAGCTCAAGTTCAAACTCTTAAAAGGTAGCGGGAGAAGACTTGAGGGAATTCGCTTCCCCCACAGCCTGTATGTGGCATGATGCTTTGTAAGCGCAGAGAGTAGCCTGGTCTTATTAGTACCCGAAAGAAATATTCGATTAATGAAAGGGCGTAGGGAGTATTTCTATTTCGTTGTAAAATAAAAAGATAATATCCCCGTGTAAGTTTGACCATTAAAAACCGGGCTGCGTGTTGAGTGTACATAAAATATAATAAATAAATAAATATGCGCCAGACACCAATGGTACACCAATGGTCTGGTACACGTGGTAAGGAATTATCTTCCTTGTGTTACGAAGTACCAGACAACGATCATGACGGGTGCGTCTCCCATAAATACTTAAATACATATAACATCCATGATTTAGGAACAAATGTCCGTGCTCATCACACAAACATTTGCCCCTTGCGGGATTCGAACCCTCGACGGCCAGCGTAATAGTCAGGAGCGCTAACCAATACACCAAACGCGTCGTCGAATATAATATTTATCTATACGCATTTCTATGTATATATTTTAAAACTGGATGTTTTAGTTTTTTTGTTTAAAGGCGCTAATCACAGGAACTATTGGTAAGAGGAATTATGATATATAGCTAATTTATCAGGGAAGGCTATAGAAGTAGTTTAATGCGTATAGGTATAGGCTTATAATTTTTCGCTACGATCTATTAATCTCTGATCTACGAGTTAAACTAAAACGCGCGTACGAAGTCGCGGGCGGGCCGCTAGTAGACACTAAAACGTAACTAAGTTTAGAATCTTATAATCTCCTGATATTGCATTTCATGTCGTTAAGATTTACTTATCATAAGACGTTTCATCCCTTAAATGCAGTATTATGTGCAATATTTAAATCTACCTTTTTCTTCATTGCAGACTTTGCTCACGCTACATAAACGAAGCCCTGGAAAGGCTGAAGACGAAGAAGGTGACGTCGGAGAACGACCTGTCCTTACTAGAGAGGGTGCTGAAGAGTGAGGGGGACCCAAAGATCGCGACTATCATGGCGCTCGACCTCATACTAGTGGGGATCGATACGGTAATTGAGTCGTCTAGTTTAAAAAAATCCGCTTTAAAAAAAAATAGCATTTAAAAAACTTAAACTAATAAAACATTTAAATGAAATTGACAAAAACCACTGAGGTTTGTCTGCAATGCCACATCAGTCTTACGTCTCTAAAAATATTTAATACATTAAATAATAGACATTACATTGTATAGCTAGCAATGTAGCTTTATCAATTAGTATTAAGTTACTCTCATTACAATTAATTACAGAAATATTGCAGGTTAAAATTATTAGGTTAAATTATAGGTTTCAAAGCAATTTTTGTTTATATATGAAATGACGCTTCTGCAATTTTCTTATCACACTGTTCAATCATATCATTACCGATCAAAATACGCTAAAAGACTACAAAACTAGCACTTAAAATTCGATTTGTGTTACAAACTCCGCTAAAACGCCGTCGGCTTCTTTCAAAACACTCTGAAAGTTTATTGACCAATGACAGCACGGTATTCTGGTCACGTGACTGCGTAATCAGTATGGCGATTTTTTCTTAACGTGCTAAAGTTTGCTGCAGTTTAGAACGTTTTTCTTTCCTTGTCAAGTATTGTAAACAATGTAGTATTGTAAACAATCTTTTTGAACTTTAACTGTAATAACATCATATTTACCTGTGTTTCACAAATAAATTTGATTTGATTTGATCTTTTTATATGTTTTATTATAATATCTGTGAATAAAAGGATTTAACATTTTGATTTAAAAAGATCTCAGTGTTCAACGACAAATAATCTATGTAGGCGGTCAGTTATGTATTTATTTTATTTTAAATTGAATCATTTCGTTAAAAAGCAATGTCAAGTTTGTTCAAACTTTAATGATAACTTGACTTACTTACAAATAAGAAGTATACAATGAAAATTTTAATGAGAAACGTCTCGCATGAAGTATTTGGCAGATATCGCAAACAAGAACTTATTAAGGCATTGTGAAATAGGCTGTAAACCAAAAACAAGCAAGGGGGTATTCTAGAAATAGAATGTTTGAATATACGGATAATTTAACTAGGTAAAAACCTAATTTATTAAATAAAAATGCTCTTTTTTCCAGATATCCATGGCAGTTTGCTCGATCCTCTACCAGGCGGCGCTGCGAACGAAACAACAAGAGAAAATGGCGGAAGAGATCAGGGCGGTGTTCCCGGATCCAGACAAGCCGATTACTTATGCTGATTTGGACAAGCTGCACTACACCAAGGCCTTCGTTAGAGAAGTGTTTAGGTGGGTTATTCTTAGGCACTTATTTAATTATGTTTTTGTTCCAAAAAAGGGCACAATATTAAGGTCTTTCCTTGTTTAGGAAATAATGAAACACTAAGGCCAACTTGCGCGTGGTGATTTAACCCATGATTACGCAAAGCCTGGATTAAATCATCATTCTGTTTCTGACAGTTTATATGACGTTGACAGAGACAGAAATAATATTTAATCCAGGATTAACGTAATTCTGGGTTAAATCATCATGTGCAAGTGGGCATTAGGTACTTATTCAAATGTGTTTTTGTGCTTAACATGTTTGGGAAATAAGAAGAAAACACTAAGAGCGAATAAGCTTGCAACGTCTTTTGCGAGCGCGACTTGCTATAAATCTGTGCCCGAACGCAGTGATTGTTTTGTTCGTGAATTACCCGCTTTGTTGATGCATATTTTTGTTGCTACTTAAGTTATTGTATTTGTTGTTAACTTGATAGCATTTTTATTGTAACTAAAGTCATTTTGTTTGTTGTTAACTTAATACGTTATCATAAGCTTTGTGTTTTCATATTAAGTGAATTATGTTAATTCTTTTGAGAATAAATATCTTTAAACACTAAGTGGGACTTGCGCACGATGATTTAACTCAGGATTACGCTTACCCAGGATTAAATCATGATTCTGTCTCTGTCAACGTCAAATAAACTGACAGAGACAGAATGATGATTTAACCCTGAGTTAGCGTAATCGTAGGTTTAATCATCGAGCGCAAGTGGGCCTCACTAGCTTACATTATAGTGCTGTGCCATAGCTAAAATACTTGACTGTCGCTTTGCAATCAAGTGCTGTAAATAGGCCTCATAAAACTACCACTAGGTGTCGCTGATGATATTCCACACAAAAGGGAATGTTTAAAAGTTAAACAATGAAGAGTTTCATTGAAAATTAATAAGTCAGGAGACTAATGCACGCAATGCTGAAGCTGTAGTAAAAATGGCATTCTGTTATTTTTACTACGCAATCTTTGTGCGTTTCATGGGTTGTAAATATTTGAACTGCCAAGTGTGTGTATTATTATCAAAGCTATCGTTTCAAATTATTTAATTTACTTTTTTATATTTGCAGGATGTATTCAACCGTTATCGGAAACGGACGGACATTGCAAGAGGACGATGTCATCTGTGGATATCACATTCCAAAAGGAGTAAGTAACGAACTTCATTAATCATCATCATCAGCCAAAGGACGTCCACTGCTGAACATAGGCCTCCCCCACGGCTTTCTACAGCGACCGGTTGTGAGTCTGACCGGTCTGCATCCAAATGCGATCCTGCGATCCTCACAAGGTCGTCTGTCCATTTAATTAAATTATTTGAAACAATAGGATGTTATTAAGGTATAGCTCAAAAAGTAATTATTTTAATGAAATATTGCACTTGGAAGCTAAGTATACTCGAGCACCTCCATTGACTTGAAAAATCGGGCTATCTACATTATGTGAAGAAAATACTTTGTATTTGTCTGTTATGCTTTAAAGAGACAGTCAAATTAGTTAGAGTATTCGTCTATTGTGATATAAAATACTTCTTAATCTATCGTTAAACTATTAGGGATAGGGATATCAGAATCAAGTGAAATAAAACATGGGAAATGTCCATATAAGTGATGTATATCACGAGCACCTCCGTGCTTCGGAAGGCACGTTAAAAGTCCAGGCTAATACCGGGTAATATTAGTAGTTAAACCTAGTCAGAGGCCCTATAAAATCTGATTCCGAGGTTCGTCGCTGGCCTGGCAAACAACCCTTTGCCATTCTGCACTGAGCCCACGTGGTGGAGTATGGTTCATACTACCTCATATTTGAGGTAAGGCCTTTGCCCAGCAGTGAGATGCTTACAGTGACCTTACTTTTTTTACTTAATGTCATCATCATCATCATTATCAGCCAAAGTATGTCCACTGCTAAACATAGGCCTCCCCCACGGCTTTCCACAACGACCGGTTGTAAGCGGTCTGCATCTAGTGCGATCCTGCGATCTTTATAAGGTCATCTGTCCATCTTGTCAGTGGACGTCCCACGTCGCGCCTTTGGTCGAAGGGTCTCCAATCTAGGAC
>CAUZXH010000157.1:0-19492 GCA_963584085.1 Pyrausta aurata
TACTCATAGAAAGTAGTATAGTATAGAATGACAAACGCGGATTTTCAGCGAAACCAAAAAGTTACTTTACATGTGTGCGTTCAATAGTGATGTGTATCTTATGGTGGTCCAAGTTTTATCGACGAGGTTACGATAAATCATGTAAATTGAAACAAAAATAATTAAATTAATGCACTTTTAGTTACATAATACTTTTTATTTGATAAACAAGACAACCTCATTTTTGTTTAATTACGTATTTATTTATTTATGTATGAAGACTTGCAAGAAGCACTTATACACGTTTCAACATAGACCTTACCACAGCACAGCTTCGGGACAGTTGTGTGGGCCAGTGCTGAGAAGAAGCTGTGCAAGAATTACGGTTACCTAAAAAAATCAGTCAAAAAATTTATCGATACTGATGACGTCATCATTTAGTCAAGCCCTAGTGTAAAGAAACGGTTTCTTATTTTACTGAAAATACCTGAATTAATCTATTGGAAACTTTGATATATGGCTGCAAATCACAAAGGAAGTCCTAAATTTACTGTACAATTTGGCATCGGAGTCGATTTCACTCACAAATTTTATAAAATTTGGAATTAAATTTTTTATCAATGATTCATATTTACTGCTGGAAAGTATGATTTTCGGGATTGTATCCTCGGCGCACTTCACAGTTGCTGAAAGCACAAGTCATTTCATCTGAAATTGTTATACAAAACTTAAATTATAATTATATTCATTCATAATTTTTCAAAAATTCTAACGACGGAAACTTGACGTATCCACTAAATCCATTATTTCTTAGAAAACGGTCTCGCTGTCATAAGGTGTTTCGCTGTCAAATCCTATAGAATTTCACTAAGTAGCACGCTCTTTTTAAAGCGAAGATTTTTTTCTTTCTCTATGACTATACTACTTTCTATGGCTTTATATTCTATGGGCTTGGCTCACTTGGCTGAGTGAAGGAGGAGTGAGTTGTCGAGCCATAGACAAAGAAGATTTTTGTGGTGGGTGGAGCTTGGGGTGGAGCCGAGGCGAGTATTCTTGTCATGCATAGTTGGGTGTGGTTTTTAGCTGAGGTCCACTTGATTCTTGCGACGATCGCGCTCAGGACTTTTGATTTTCCCGGTCCACTTGGTCTGCGGTGTGTGCCGCCAAGCCAACTGCCAATTCAATAGCCATTAGGCTATTAGCCACACTCTGAAACACCACACCACACAATCGTGTGTGTGTGGCTATTAGAATCTATTAAAAATATTATTAATTGTATCTCTCCTCTGCCTGCGGGATATCAAGGCCGAAGCCAGTACTTTTGAAAGGCTTACCTGGGGAGCTGGGGATATGGATCCAACAGGAAGAGGCCCCTTTGGGATATTTTAATTAATTTTATTTAATACTTTATTTATCATTATTATTTATTTTGATACCTTACCTGACACGGGATTTACACATTTGCACTCGCTACTCTCATGTACATACTACGCCTCGCCTTAATACATGTGTAAATGCTACATGAAGGTATAGTCAAGCAAAGACAAATTTGGCAATTTATTAGATTATGATGAATTCTCATTATTACGTCGACGGCAACAACGTGTCCAAGAAGAATGTTTTGCAAAGTACACAAAGTTGGCTGAAGAATCTATCACACAAAATCCTAAGGCTATCTGGACGTATATTAAATCAATACGCGGTGGATCAAGTTATCCTAAAATGCTAACGTATGGTGACAGGAAAGTTTCAGATGGTGTAGAAATATGCAATGCCTTCAATGACTTCTTCAAAAGTGTTTTTGGGACGCCATCACAAGAAAATGTCGAGACAGAGTACCACAGTATCTCAAATGATGACATATCGAAAATAGCTGTATCTGTGTCAACAGTCGAAAAACAATTAAAACTTTTAGATCCATATAAAGGAGCAGGAAGCGATGGTATACCACCGGTTTTCTGGCGAAACTGTGCTGAAACGCTGAGTATTCCGTTGGCCGTATTATTTAATATATCTTTGAATAATGGCGTATTCCCCAATATTTGGAAAAAAGCACATATTGTTCCCATACATAAAAAAGGGGCTAAATCAAAAGTCGAGAACTATCGGGGTATCTCAATATTAAACACAGTTGGTAAAGTTTTTGAAAAAATTGTTTTTGAGGCCATATACCCCGTCATATGTAAGGAACTACCGGACAATCAACACGGCTTTCTCAAGCGCCGATCTACAATTACCAATTTAGCATGTTTTTCAAATTATGTTTTGCCTAATATGGAAAGGGGTGGACAGATTGACGTGATCTACACGGATTTTGAAAAAGCTTTTGACCGTGTGGATCACGACATTCTAATCCATAAATTATGCGGGATGGGAATACACGGCGATTTGCTGCGGTGGATTAAGTCCTATTTGTACAATCGCTCACAAGCTGTAGTTATAGGAGGGTATAAGTCAGATTTTGTTAGTATACCCACAGGAATACCACAAGGGTCTCACTTGGGGCCATTGTTTTACAATGTGTATGTGGCGGACATTATGTCTTGTTTCACATCACCGCGACATTTAATGTATGCAGATGACAAAAAAATATTTATGAAAATTGACAATGAACAAGACTGTCTAATAATACAATCGGATCTGAATAGGCTATCAGAATATTACAAAAGGAACAATATTACGGTAAACATAAGTAAGTGTGAATGCATCACTTTTACCCGTAAACCCAAACCTATAATTTACTCATATACCTTTGACGGCATTCCTATCCATAGAACTTCTCTGGTTAGAGATCTGGGTGTATATTTTGATGATAAAATGCTTCTCAGAGAACACATAAGTAAGATTGTAGACAAGGGTTATAAAAACCTAGGTTTTGTAATACGAACTTGTAAACCTTTTAAGAATGTAAACACAATTAAATCGATATATTTCGCATATGTTCGTAGCGTTATTGAATACGCTAGCCCTATATGGAATCCGCAATATGCTATTTACATAGACCGCCTAGAGCGACTTCAAAAAATCTTGATCCGTCATCTAAAGTACCGTTTTCCAAAACCAGAGGCAAAAACATACAAGGAAAATTGTATACAATATGGTCTTACCCCACTCAAAGACAGGCGTAAAATCTTGGATTTCTGTTTGTTATACGATATAGTAAACGGCAACCTGGATTGCCCCGAACTTGTCGAAAGCATAAAGTATAACGTACCATCCCGGCGCAGCCGCCGGCGGCTCCCGCCATTGTTTGTGGTCCCCAAAGCGAGCACTAACTACGCGCGTAATGCACCCATGTCTCGATTGCCGCAAACTTATAATGATACGTTTTGGGAAATAGACATTTTCACTCATAGCAAAAGCATAGTTAAGCACAGAGCAATAGAAATTCTAAACAGCCGAGGGATAGATTAAAATCAGGATTTATACATCTCTATGTACTATTAAATTTAAAAGTAAAATTTTTAAATAGATTTTTCTGGTATGTATTAAGTCTATGTATCGGTAAGTATTTATGTATGTGTATGTAGGTATGTATTTTTAACACGTTCCGGGACAGTGCCCGCCTACAGGCGTGAAAACAATAAAACATCTATTGTGTCTGGAACGTGTTAAATAAATAAATTTATTTATTTTTCAAATTTATTTATTTTTTGTTTTTGTTTCACGTCCTATGCTGATTTGTATAGAAGGGAAACCTGTAATTAGCTTTGCTAATAGTTGTAAGTACTAGTTAAGATAAAAGATATGTAACGCAGTTGGTTTTCTTAATAAATAAAAATAAAAAAATAAAATAAGATCAAAGCCTTGTTGTTGTCACACACAAATAACCACAATGCCAACCCAGAGATTCTTATGCCGTCGGATATATTTTTAAATTCAATAATCTTAATTGTCACTATTTTAATTATTGTATGAGAATCGTACAGCGGTTAATAGGACAGGATTATAGATGGGCGCCTACCCGGATATAAACCCAGCCACTGGATAAATATCCAATCCACGCTATTTTAACCCATTGATACCGGGTATAAATTAAAGCCTATTTAAAAAAAAATGAAATATTTTTATTGAAGTTTGTCACTTTTATGGTGTGATTCAATTTCTTTTCAAGTAGTTTATAATACTGAACTATAAAAATCGTATATTTTTATTTAAATCCCATAAAAACTGTCATTTAGTTGCAAATACAGTGCGTACTTGCATTTTGGCAATCCCAAAGGGGAAGAGGGAGACTGTGTAAGGTTAAACAGTTTTACAGGACAACATTTTATTCAGTGCATGCAGTAAATTATGCGTATTTGTTGATCTAAGAATTAAGTACGAACTAATTTTATAAATATACAAATATAATGTGGTTGAAATTTAAGAAAGCAACGCTTCCCTTTATCTTTTTATCTACCTGGGATTGCCACGTGCGCAGTTCTATCGCCGTTGGCTATAACTTGACAGTTTTGAATGAAATGTCGCTGCGCGTAGTCTTTGTAATAACTATTTTACAACTTCTCGACCGACGACGTATTTAAGGTGTACTACCTTAAACATTGAGTTACAAATCGTACAAAAATCGCGTAGAGGCCATTTATTGTTTTGTAATACTTATAATACAAGAATGCTTTTGCAAACTCATACTCATCTGTTAAACGCTGTTTGTATAATAAATAAAAATAAATAAATAATAATAAGAAGGAAAGATATGTCAAAGTGTTAAACGTGCTCAAAATATAATAAATTCAAATACTGATGCATAACAAAAATAATACGTCGAGATGCAGATTTACATTGAGTGCTGTCACCGCTACCAAGTCATCAAGTGAAATATTGCAAAGTTGAGATAACTCCTTTTGTCTCCGTCCTTTTGTAAGTTATACTCATTTAAAAAAAACGGTTGTTCATACTACTCAACATTATCCGATTATGTTGAAACGAATAATATAATTTATGATTTTAAGTGAATATGATGACTGACTGTATAGCATAAACGATATTTCTAATCATATTGTAGGTCTAAGTATTCATAAACAGCCAAATGATACTCAAAACAATGAGTATTCAACGTAAATTTAATAAATACCCAGCATTCTTAATAAACACCCAGGTAAATTAGGTATAAATCAATTTTTACCTACCGGGTGGAAATAAATTGGATAAATATCCACTGTATTTTTACCCACCCGCCCATCTATAGACAGGATACACTCCTGTATTCTAGACTCTGAACCACCACCCGGGCGCCCCCTTGAAATTGGTTCGTACTTTTTTACACCCTGACCCTGACCCGACCCGACCGAACTCTAACTAGGTGCAGCAGGTAGTGGACCGCGCCCAATATCAAGCTGTCAATGTCAACTGTCAAAAACACCGAATGTCATCAGTGTTGCCAACTCAGTGGATTTTCCACTAGTTCTGGTGGTTTAGACTATCCTTTTAGCGAAGAAATTTTGGATTTAGTGGCTAGTGGATTTCTCTAGTGTCTTTGATTGCTTCAGTTAGTGGTAAGGCACCACAAAAACCACTAATAACTCACAAGTTTCTATTTACAACATTATAGATTTTATTTCCAAATAACATCAAGGCGTATAGCCCTTAGCACGGAATAAGCAGTTTTCTGGTCATTAGATGTGTATATCAACGAGAGATGGCGTAACTTTAGGAAATAACTTTTTAAACTTTATTTAAGTATTATAGATTACAGCAGAGGTATGTAGTACTATTTTATATTCTGTAGCAGAACGTTATTGTTTTTTAGCAATGTAATTAATAAACAAAAACAATATTAGCTTTACCACAAATAAATCGACGACATTTAAACAGTTGTTCAATTATTATTTTCTATTTTGTGGTAAAGCCATGATGATATGAAAAATGAATATGTAAATAAATGACTTAATTATAACAAAAAAGTATCTTAAATAATGTAAAGGTCATTAACGCATTTCAAATATTTACTAACGCAATTTTTTCTTCTTTGTTTATGGTTTTCCGCCAACGTGAAAAAAAAAATGATCCTAAAGCCATCTAGTGAGAGTATAAATGATGGGAGAAAACGGCTCATTGGTTCGTGAAACTTCTTGTTGTTGTTGTTTCTGTAACTAAGACCCACTTGCGCATGATAACTTAACCCAGAACTACACTAACCCTGGATTAAATCATCATTCTGTGTCTGTCAACGTCAAATAAACTGACAGAGACAGAATGATGATTTAATCCTGGGTTAAAACATGGTGCGGAAGTGGCAAGTGGGCCTTAGTGGTTTCCTGGTGGTTTGCAAGACCTATAGGTGTTTAGTGGTTTTCGGTGGGCCATGGGACCACATTTGGTGGGTTCGTAAAAATAAAGTTGGCAACACTGAATGTCATTCATTTATGTCATTTACCTAATTTATTTTAAAGTTTTTCCGGAGATTTTCTTCTTTAATTTTCCTCTCGTTTTCTTTTTGTGTTTCAGAATAGCAAAGCGCTTGAAATTTTGTGAAATCCAAGCGTTTTGCTCGATACCTTAATTTCTCAAAATTTCTTAGATTGTATTGCATGACAAAATGTGTTCCGTTCCACCACCACCTCCTCCGCCACCTATTTTAATCGCTGAATCGCGCTCGCCCACGAAATCTCCGAAGACCGACAGTCAAAGCCCAATGTATGATTATTCAGACATCTGCGAATGGGCCTCCGAAAACCCCACGTTATGGGAAGTATGTGCCAAAAACAGCTTGTGTCTTCGCAACTCACCATACAAATACCAATACAAACACTTTGAATCCATATTACAAGTCGGGCCTACCTGTGGATTAGTAGCTCTCTCTATGTTAGTAAAAGGTGAAGTGGCTGCTGATGAAATATTGAACATAACAAAGTTAGAAGGTTTTACACAGAATGGAGAAATGTTTAGTTGTAAATACCTAGCCAAAGTAGCAGAAAAAGTGTTAAGTTTAACTAAGATAGAAAATATCAAGTGTAGTATTAAAAATGAAGACCTGTACAGTCATGAAACAATAGAAAAATTGTTGGAAGGTGCTGTTTTGTTAGTGCCGTATCCTTTTTATACTAAAATTACTTGCTGGCTTTGTACTACTGTAATATTTTGCCATAATTTTCCCTGATTAAACAATCTTTATCTATTACTAAAACCCACCTATCACTAAAATGATCAATGTTATTATTTCTGTTCCAAAAATCAATAGTTTACCTTAACTGCAGCTCAGTTATGATGCAGACTTCAACCACTCTCCCTGTCAGCGGAAAGGTCACACGGCACACTGGGCTCTCATCTGTGGAGTCATAATTTCAGAGGACCCTGGTGACTGTTATGTGACCAAACCAGACAATGTTTATGTGTTCAGTCGACATGGAAAGTCTAGGTTCCTAGCTGCATGGGATTTAGAAAAGCTTGATAAGAGTAACAAGAATCTATGGGAGTTTTCTCCCAAAAAGGAGGCTGATGGATTAGTATATATTTTCCCTGAAGGAGGAATGGGGGGAGATAATGGTTTAAGAAACCAATTCCTCATGTTTGAAGGATTGTGAGTGATATAGTTAAGTAGTTAATATTTAAGACAAGAGTTGTATTATTTGTAAGTGTTAATTAAATTATTGTTATGGGAATGTTAAAAGTATTTTACAACAATTTATTTATATTGCATAGTTTTACTTGCTGTTATTTTATTATATTCACAGTTTTATTTGTAATATCGGAAATAAAAGACTAAATATAATGCAAATTTTATTTGTACAATAAATACAAATCATACTTGCAAATTAAGACAAAATAATAAATCTCATCACTTTACTTAAATCAATATTCTAATGAAATAACATTTATGAAACATCATCGGAGTAATTAAATTGAAAATGTTTTACATTTGTAGAAGATAATATTACTATTGCACAGTCGCATAGATTCGAATTTGGGTCAAAGATTACAGTTAGTAGAATTAAAAACATATTTTTGTACTAATTTATTCCACCCACCAAACTCTTAACAATTTCAAGATTGTCTGGTCAGTAGAAATAGTTTGTGATGGTTATAAATGGCTTTTTTAGTTGACTGATTATTGCATTTAATAAGAAGAACTGAGAACTCAATTCAATTTAATAAAGTTTACTCATAATAAACTGCTAAAACTTTAAATTCATTAGCCAAGGAAGATAATAGCAGTTATGAGATCAAAAATAGAATGAAGAAAAACTATCTTTTTTCGCTGGGTTGAGAAGAGGTCAAAACATAAAGTAATAGAAATCATTCATTGATATAAATTTTGGCCAAGAGTTTCGGTTAGGGAGCAATATAATATTATAGTTGTTTCACTATTCATACCAAAATAAATAGAAGATGTTCATAATCTGTTTAGTAAATAATAAAATAACGCACAATAAACATTAACAATGTCAGTTGGCTAGGCCTCATTAGGATTTTTTAATGTTTTGAGAAACTTTCCTAAATAAAATTAATAATGAATCTTCCAAATTGATATTTATCTATGGACAATAAGAAACAATTCATGCATTTGAATAATTTACTTTACTAAGCCCTACTAGCACAAGTCAGGATTGGCTTAGTTCTGGATTAATTATCATTCTGTCTCTGTCGGTTGCTTAGATGTAGAAAGAGACAGAATGAGTAGCTTATCCTGACTTGCGCAAGTGATCTATGGCTCTAGCTAGAGCAATCCAAGTTGACTCAATTAAAATGCGTTCTTAACGCATGCGTTTTACATACAAAAGTATCTCAATGCAATAAGAAGACCTAGATGAGTTTGATTGACTATTAGGAGTAGAAAATAATTTTCAGAGCTTTTATTAGACTGCGAATAAATACCGCGTCGACATACCCAACAGATACCTACATATCAGTAAAAAAAGGCATTGTATGATCTTGCCGTAGGGCGTAGATAAAGATAGCTAGTTACAAATCCAAATTACATTTTCTACTGCTTTTCACATTTGAAAAATAATATTCAACTTTTAAAGAACGGGATTGCCAACAATCACTGTGAGATATTTAAGGCTAATAGCTAGAAGAGAAAATATGTATATGATATAAGTTGTTATTATCTGTATATTGACCTACTCGGAGATGTACGGTAATATGGCGTCAATTGATTAATCCTAGTAGTTTTATCATTTGCGCAATGCTAGCTCAAAGGTAAGCATATTTTACATTTTAAATGGCTATAGGTAGTTAACAGAGCAGACTTAAATAAAAATACATTGTTTTCAACTTTCATGGTCACTAACATTAGAATAGTTAGATACGGGATTGCTACCATGTACTTACCTTTTTATTTATGAGCTTCCGATATTACGGCACTGTTGCAAGCGCCATGATCACGGAGTAACCGAAATATCGGAAGCTCATAAATAATAAGGTACATGGTAGCAATCCTGTATCTAACTATTCTAAATTAAAATATGTTTTGTTAATGACAATTTTTATGGGAGGTACTTACTTTGGGCTCTTTAATATTGCGACTTTTTGCAGTGATACAAACGCGATTCAGTATTGATAGAGTCGCGAAACGTCAACCTTTATTACAAACGGGCTACTAATAGGAGCGATACAATCGTGATTTCTGTTGCTGGCCGCGTAGTTGCTGTGATGTATTATTTAAACGCGATAATCGCAGCATCGATGCAAACGCGATACAAACGCTGTTTCTTTTTTTGCCCTTTGCCAGCATCTAAATCGCAGCTGCATCTATGCAGCAACAGCGATACAAACGACGCGCCTTTACATCGAAATAAACGCGCATGAAGCGTATGAATCGATACAGACAGGTACGCGCGTTTGCATCGCTACAAAAATTCACAATGTGTCCCAACATTTTCCGAATCACATAATAGCGTATTCTACTGAATATTTCAGACATATTTTTGTTGAAACTACCATGAATACATAAGTAATTTATTTAACTATGATTTATGTTACATGATTCATGAACTTAGGATATGGAGTGGAAGTATCCATAAGAGTTATGAAAAATGTGTGGAACGTCATGTCTTAGGTATGTGGTATGCACACCGCCCGGCGGCATGTGCCGGCGGCCATGCCGCAGCGGCATTTTTCATAGTATCTGACAGATTTTGACGTAGGCCGGTGTGGGTACACCATAAGCTTACGAAGTCAATTGACTAATTTTATATTTGTTGATAATAAATAACCCTTAAGTGTCTATCAAAAATTAGTATCATTTATGAACCTATTTTTTTTGTTGTTTCATTTTACTGCAAAAATACAATCTAACTGACGAAACAAATTGTTGCAGATTTCCTACTTCAATTAACAACTACCCACATATCATTTAATTTCATTAAAGTATTATAGAATTGATCATAGTCACAATTTGGCACAAGCTTAAACACATTTTAGTTAGAGGACAAAACGTCAACTGAAATATTCAGAAGAGTAGCTATAAAAATTATACTTTGCATACAATTTATACAGGATGAATTCATATTTAAACATAGACTTCATCAATTCTATGTGTAAGCATTAAGTTAGTAGCTTCACATCCAGAATCATACATTTCTGCACTGAAAACATACAGAACTATTACACATGTTCACATTACACAGGGCTACATCTAAACATATAAGTTTGAGAGTATAGAAGATTACACCTATGCTATGATATCATGAGAGTCGTTGGCTAGGGCTTATGAGCGGCCCCTTCAATTACAACCAGGCGCGTACTAAGGGCACAAAATAGTTATAATGGTTGAATATTCATTCAGTAAACTTTTCGACGCGAACTCTATAAAGCCCTCTTATTACAAAAAAGCTAGCACCAGGTTTAAATTAAAGCAAAACTAAGACTACCCTACCAATTAAAAAAGTATAGCTCCATTATTAAATGCTATAATTATGCCATTCTTTTTAAATTGGTCGGTTAGTAAGTTTTAAGCCTAGTACAAAATTTTTGGAATAAGGGGGCTGAGGTTCGAAAAGGGGATCGACAGTCGTCTTCGCACAAGGAAAGTGCAACTACCCAAATTGTAGGTATTTTTGAATCTATCTCTAGTATTTAGAAATACCATAAATATATTAGCTCTCAATCTCATTTGATAAATTACGATGTTAGTCTGCGCCTGGTTTGATTATTTTCCTCAATTAATTCGGCCGAAAAAAACATTCTAAAACTGGCTCGGAATAATTTCGAATTAAATTGTTTCTTTTTCGAAACTTGAAAAATATTGCGCCAATGTGATATCCACTAATATACATCATAGAAGACTAAGCATAGCTTGGAGATAACAGGAAGATAATTGTATAATATTCATCAATAATATATTAAAGTAACATCTCTAGTCTATTTCGCACCTGAACGTACTATTGAAACGTCTAATCGTACAAAATTAAAAAACGTCGCTAAATAGCATAGCAGCTACGCTTATAAAAAATACAAAAGATGACTGCGACAATCCTTTGTCATAACAAAACGAAAAACTGCATCCACGAATCACAGACTAAATAACGCGCTTAAACAGCACGAACCTGCTCTGATATGCGCCGACGAATACTCCTTGAAAATTCGGTTTTCACTACACCAATACATAAAAACTAACTTACATACATATTGGAAATGTCACGAACCATTATTTCTCGATATATGTTGAGTACACGAATAACTACTATATCATTATAACATTAAATACGATACTATCATGAATGACTATGATGAATAGTTAACGTGATTATTGAGCCTTTATTATGTAGCTTGAATATACCTACTCGCGAATTATGCGCCGCGTTAAACCTAAATCACTCCGAAACGGCTACTCAAAATACATAACAAAAGCGGCCTACGCGCTAATAAATCATGGCAGCTCGATAGCGTAATAAATATTGATTACACAAAAGTCGATCGGAGACGGAGCGTGTCAGTAGCGATGCCTACGTATCGATAGTCCCGCTATCGCTGTTTGTCAAATAAATATCGATAGCACTGACTACATTAAACATAGTATTCGTTTTCGATGACATCGATATCAGTATCACTGGCGTGAACTACTGAAGCATCACTAGTTGTCGGGCGTCGTCGGTTTTCCGAAGATGGCCGAGCGACGTTCGACAAGATGGCCGCGCGCTAGGGCTGTCGCGCGGCGGAGACAAGAGTGAGGGTATACTCTACGTGTTTACGTCTCGGGCGGGGCGAGCGGCGCGCCGCAGGTGGCCACGGGGAACGTCTTGACGTGCGTCTGCCATTGCGTCGACAGCTGGAAGAACTTGACGCCGTTCCATTCTGTGCCGTCGATGAATACTGTGGGAGGAAATGAAGGTTTTATTATTGTGTTACTAATAACTGATCAGGATTATAATCATGATAATATAGTTTAGTTACAGAGAGATTAGGCAGACATTTTAGATTGGGGAATAATAAAACGAGCGAATAAAAAATAACCTGGCGACTGATGATGACATACTCTTTTAATCACTTGAGCGGTATGAATTTGAGTAAGCGAATAATTAACTAAACTTACGACGAATATTGATTAATAATAAAATACAGAACGAGCTTACAACAAGTGGGCTTTGTTATATCCATTTCAGATATAAAAATACTATCCGGGCGACAAAATTACTAACTGAGCGACTAGAAATACAGAGGGGGCAGCTTTAATATTAAGATATTTTCGATTTTTACAATTAAGGTTTTACATAACGAACTACAAAAAGTTCACTCTGAGCAAAGTTTGTGGGCTGCTGTATTAATGATTATTGGTTACTGATAATCTATTTGAGGTCTTATGTTTTATATTTTATGCAAACTATAAAATGATTATTATTAAAAACACCACCACTGTAAGCAAAAACGAAAACGAGGCCGGGCTAGCACTTATCTACTAGTCACGATGAGTAGTAGAGCTCTTCAACCCTCATACCAATTAATGTTCCTTATAGTATTAATAAGAAAATTACTTTTTTTATTGACTGAAGCGTCTTTTTTTAGGGCTTCGTAGTCCAACGGAACAATAATAGTCTCGCCATGTCCGTCTGCCAGAGCGCAGAGTTAGGTGTTAGAAAACTGTAATTTTAACCCCTCGACAAAGTGAAGATTTTGAGAAATATGTTTTTAATATACCTTATTAAACAAACACAAAATAAGCAAAATAATTGTCATGTAAATTTTAGCACAATTTAAATGCTTACATACATAGTTTATACGGAACCCTTCGTGCGCGAATCCGACTCGCACTTGGCCGGTTTATTATTATTTGATTTAATTAAACGCAAATTGATTAATATTACTTTTTCGTAATACATTGTTAATTTAATTACCTATAAGAATATTTAGTGTATCTTCAAATAGTAATTTCAAGAGATGATTTTTTATTTAAATGTGGCCTCATAATACGCTACTTCGATTAGTATTTTTCAAAGCAGTTTTTGCATTCGAAACACTTCATATAAGATTAAATACCGCTCAGTTTGAAAAATCCATTTGCCAAATATTGAAAAAAACGCAGGACGTAATGTTGACACTCAATCAAAAATTGGGTCGCTCATATATTATGAAGCTTCTCATTTTGTAATTAAAGTAACTCAAATTATTCTTTGTAAGTTGCTGATCTGTTGATTTCTCGTCACTCGCACTCAGTCGCTCACTTAGTAATTCTATAACCCAAATTAAGTATTTTTGACACTTAAAACATTAATTTACAGTCGCTCGTTTAAATACTACCCTTTTAGATTTAGGACACCTCTGTCTAATTTGGCCACTGTCCTGTATATAGGACATCGCAAGATTCCTGGTGAGTCTCGCATGGGGTCTTGGGTCAGGCTGGCGGCCGTGCAAAATGGCTCTGCTGGCCGCAGGTAGAGTATGGCTGTCTTTAATACAGAAACTTGCACCGGGTGTACAAAATGCTCGCTATTCAGACACAGGCTGTTGGTGCTTTAGTAGAGTTGCAAATGGTAAAGTGCAGTATAAAGGTTAAACTTCATCTGGCAATACCGAATTCAACTGTTCTATTTTTCTACCATCCTATCACCCATAACTGCTTGAACGAGGAAGAAGAAGAGAGCGCTCTAATGTGCTGATAGGTGTAGCTCAGCCCAAATACGCGTTAAGGAAATAAGAGTCTGGGCCCGCTACAGTACCACACCATGATCGTGCTAGAAACCTGCCAGGTTTTTTTTTATTTGTATTAAAAATTAAGACTCTTTTCCCACTAGACCGTTCCGTCACCGACCAACACCGTCGCGTGTAGGCAGGAACCTTAATAATCAAAACTGGTTAGACTTAATACGTGTGGACTGTTTCTACGCTACAATGCGGAAACAGTGCGCGTCCCTAGTCCGCAGAGTGCGTGCCAGTACCAACAGCATCCTAAACACAGAACATAAAAAACGATAGAAGTAGTATTAACTCCTATTTGTATGAAAACCAGTGTGACCAAACTAACACATTTGTGATTATATCACATTATCACGCACACCAAGAATGTCTTGTAGCGATTGGTTACCTTTCAATGTCAGATAGTTTCGCTACCCGACACTAGATGCCTCTTATGCACTATCAGATAGTTCCGCCACCTGACGACAGATGCTATTTAAGAATCATTCATAGCTAGAGATGGGACATTTACTAGATAGATATTCATGTCGATATTTTTGTTATGGAACATGAGACAGCATTATGTTTAATCATATATTTTAAAAAATATACAAATTGTTAATGACTTCTTTATTGTAAGCTATAAATGACAAAAAATACCGGAATAAAGCAATGTTCATTATGAGAAGAGATAAACGCACTCCAAAAAATCTGTATTTATTTACAATAGACATTTAATTTACATTTATTCACTAAATAAAACCTTTAGAATAATTATTTAAATAAAAACTATAGTAGGTAATAGTATTTACTGTATTTAAAGTACGTAAGTGTTTGGAGGGCAGCGGACTTAATAAAATTTGAGCATCCGATTCCAAATCTCAAATTAGTTAGGAAAGCATTTATACCATTATTTTATTGATGAAAGTTCTAGATGTTTTTCTCCTTCATCCAAAAAATACTGCCTGGATTTTAATATTTTAACATTAAAATTACAGGAATAAATTAAAACATAGTCATTTCAACTTCCAATATAGATAAATATCAATTTAGACCCACTTGTTAACGGGTTCTCCCCAGTTAACGTCTTCGAGCATAGTACCAAGATCTTCCAGCGTATTTGCCACAATGACTATTCATCGTCAAAACGGAGGTGTGTGATGTATTCGCCATTGATGTTAATGCCGAATCCTTCCTATTCCTGGAGCTTTGAGGAGTCTTCTACTGCTGCTGTAAACAGTTCGAAGACATAATATCTCCCTGTCTTACACCTCTCCGCAATGGAATCACCCTCGTTCTGAACCTGTACTCGGACCAAAATAGTAGCGTTGTAGTTATGCAGACACTTTAACACCTCTATTATACCTATAGTCTATGTGGCACCGCTGAAGAGACTGGAGCACCGCCCAAGTTTCGATTTCGAATGGCCTTCTCATAGTCCACAAACGTTAAGCACACAGGCATATTATTTATGATGTTGTCTATGGTAGGTACTATAACCTAGGTTTCACACACACGGTGATTTTTGTTGTTCCGCATCAATCAGGTTTATTTTCACAAAAGCTATTACCGAACTTAAAAATTACTCTTATTAAAATTCAATTTATTGCCCTTGGAATAAAACATATTTATTCAAAAGCTGTCTCTTTGATAGTTTAACTTGTATTTTAAGTAAATGATGTATTCGGATATTAATATAGCGTTCGGCAATGGCTTTTATCAAATCAACAACATGGTTTGCTGAAGGAAATCCACCAATGTCATGAAAGCTGATGTCTTGAAAAATGTTTTCCCCAATAAAGGATTTCAAAATTGTGGATATTACGATATTTTTATGAATTTTGAACGTACGGCTGTCATAAGTTCGAAGAATGCTCTCTGTGACTTTACAAACTTTAACTAAATTCGCTGATGGATATTTAAGACCTCCTTTGTCTTTTGCTACTATAAATTTGTGCAATGAATTCTTGTCTTTTGACAGCAGTGCGTCGACACAAATATCGCAATCAATTTTTTTTATTAAAATTTGAGCGATGTACCCTGCTATATAAGCTATGGCTTGAGTGCCAAACTCAGATATATGCTGGAGAAGTTCGCCAACTTCGTGTTCTTCAGTTTGAGTTTGTTCAGTTTCTTCTTCCGTAACACGTCTTGTCGTTTTATTAATCCTATCTACTGCTGATGAGCAATTTAGTATCGATAATTGTTCCAAGGCAGTGCAGTTACCCGCTCCAGAATCTTTTAATTCAACGTGGACTAATAGTTTCTTATATGCAGCCACGAACTGTCGCGCTGTGGGATTATTATTGGATCCTCCGTGTGCACGTATGTTACAAAACAAAAGTTCCAGGTGATCCTGGCTCAATTTATAAAATGGCAAATAAACGATAATTTTTTCCTGCATAAAACTTGCGTAAAGTTGTTTAAGTGCCTCAGCACAGCACAGAAATCCTAAAAATCCTGTTTTTCGAGAACTAGCTTTTAAAAGAGTATTGTTTTCCATTTTTAAATTGGACAGGTAACTACACGCCGATTTTAAAAAATCGAAAATCTGAGTGGCATTATTTTCATTTAGTGCCTTTTTAAAGCCATATTGATGCAAATTTCGTGAATTAAAAATATCGAACATATTGTTGATAAGAAGCAAAAATTTTTCAGTAGCGGCACTGTCTTCAAAAGTTGCAATTTTTAATTCTTTTCTACAAAACTCCATAGCTTCTGCCACACTTTGGCTGAATAATTGTGTGGCCAGTTTTACTTTCATTCGTTGATTTTGGAAGTTAATGTGACTATGTTTTAATTTATTTGACAAATGAAACTTTTCACTTTCTTGTAATTCGTTTAATTCTACTAGATACTGCCAATTAATTTCATTGTTATCTTCATCAATAAATGTCTTGAACGCTTGGAATGCGTTCCTTATCAATTTTACCATATGACAGGGGTCTAACACAACCACAACCGGGGACTTAGATATCGGATGCTCAAATTTTATTTTGCCTTCCTGAAACGAGCAGCTCAAATTTTTTGCCATGGATAAATTGGCTGCGCAACCGTCAAATGTTAGTGCAATTATTTTTATGCCGGTATCATGGACAAGTTCCAGACATTGTTTTACTAGCTCAGACCGCTGTGCCCCGGTTACACCGTCTACTAAAAAAAAACCTACAGGTATTTTAAAATGTGCGTTTATGGCAGTAACCATAAAAACCAAGGCTTCCTTGGCCTCTGGTAATTCATCTCCATCTAAGCCGGTTCCCACATCGACATATCCATGGAATCTCTCCCCATCCCACTCAATTTTCTTACGTATAGCCATTTCATCTATAACTAATGTAGCCAATATAGGGGAAGTGTTTTTTTCCGCTTTTAACTTTAACGCCACGAGAGACTCTTTTGTGAAGCCAGGTTCTCCTCCTATATTGGCGTACCATTTTTTCAGGGTTTGCGGGTGGGGTAAACAATTGTCAAATGTATTTCGGACGTATTCATATGCTTTAGGAGAATAATAATGAAGAGTGAGAGCAAAACTCCGAAGCCCAATAGAATATTTTTCGGTCGAAGTTACTCCAGACGTTAATTTTTTTACTTGCCTTGAAATCAAATCATTTACCTGGATACAATGAAAATAATAAATTAATACTGCTTCATGTAAATACTGTACATAAATGACAATAGAAGATATTTACATACCGTCACATTTGTGTTTTTTAAAGTGGTTAAGTCTTCACTCTTCATCAAGAACTTGTCTTCCAAAGTTTTCAAAACATCTTCAATTTTTGAAATTTTTTTCTTCAACCGGCAATTTTGAGCTCTTAATCTCCTGATCTTTAAATTCTTTGACCTTATTATTTTGTCTTTTCTTTGCAAAGCTACAGACATTTTTTTTTTGCGGGGTGTTGATGTTTGTGAATCTAGGTACGGCTCTTCTTGGGGTTTTTGTTTCGGCAAAGAAGCACCTGTTGTAGCATCTGATTCGAGTTTGCGTTTTAGTTGAGTTTTATCGAATGTTGTGTTAGAGCTCGTTGTGGGCTTGTTTTGTAACTCTTTCTGCAATATCGAAATTACTTAAAAAAAATTCATTTCCAAATAAAAAAAGTCTGCAAAAGGTGAAAACTCACTCACATTATGTGCTCAGACAGGTGTGAGTGACATAGTATAGTTTTTAACCAAATCAATTTCAGAAAGGAAAACTTACCTCAACAAAATGTAAAATATTACGGCTTGGTATAGCCGAATCGACTATATATCTTTTACCGCTTTTCTTTATGTCAAAATCGTTTTCCGAGAAATGTTCAGAGCAAATGGTGCATGTTTTACCGGGAAACCAATTTTGCCTACCGGTTGCTTCAATCCATTTTTCTTTTATTAGTGGATCTTTAGGGAACCTTTAAAAATAATATTAAGTTATTAATTAAATGTGTTTATTAATTTATTTAAACAAGTTATTAATTATACACGAAAAAAAAAACAAAAAAAGGAAATCCCTAAAGCTGGAGGGCGTTACAAAATTATGGCAGGAAACGATAGTAAAAGTCATTTTAATTTGGCATGCGATGTACAAAGATCCTGTATATTTAATAACTTAGTACTTGGCTTACTATTTTTTAGTATTTCGTTATTATATTTACATTTATAAAAAAAACATCAATTTATCAACCTTTTTAAAAACTTTCCTTTTTTATGTCATACAATAACAAGTATCGATAAGTTTATCGATATTTTGATTTGGTCATTCCCTAAATGAGTAGCGTTTCGACAATAAGTAACAGTCAAAATATAGTTTCGACCTTATCTCTATGAACAGTGAAATGGTTTTAGGTTGTAATTTATATGGATTGTTATTTTCTGCAAAATTTACAATTTCTATTGAAATAATGATATAATATTACTTACCGATGATATGTTACGCCTCCTTTGGATAAATTGTTTGTAGTGCTTGTGTTTTTGCACTCTAATACAGTGCAGGTCGGCATATTTAAAGTTTTTTGTTCGCACAGCAAAACGTCTTAAATGTTCGAGCAACTGTCACCGTCTAAAGCGCGTGGAAGGGGGCGGGAACCTAAGATGCGCCAAGCTTGGCTTATGCGTCGCTACACGGGGCCCGCCTACTTACTACTTCTACTCGTTTTTTATGTTCTGTGATCCTAAACATGATCGCAAGTAGACTAGATTGTCCGTACGTCAGTCACTGTTGCGCCATCTCAAGTGGCATGGCGCTGCAGTGAATGGCACATATTTTATTATTTTTTGTTAAATTAATATTGTGTTACTAAACCTTGGCTGAGAACTTTGTTACTAAGTTCACTATGGGCTGTATGGCCTGAAATAAACGAATTATTATTATTATTATTTTGTATATCTTTGACAGATTCTCTCTTATGAGGTTTCGTTTTCATGTTCAGACGGGTATCAACTAAGCCTGACAAGCTGAAAATATCTTAGTTCGTTGAGTCGGTGA
>CAUZXH010000158.1:0-14944 GCA_963584085.1 Pyrausta aurata
ATGCTCATCTTTTGATAAAAAGTTATTAAGCGTTTATTTCTATTAATTTTTAGTAATTAATTTTTAGTTCTATTTTTACACATATTTGTACATCTGATTTTAATAAACAATTTTATTATTATTTATTTATTTTATCAATATTTTTACCGAATGTTTTGAATAACTGCTGTTGATATACCACTGAAACTGGTCATTTATGTTATTATCTAGATCTAGAAATAACCTATTTTGTCTGACCGCAGGCCGGCACGAGGTGGTGAGCCTCCTCCTCGACCGCAAAGCAAACGTGGAACACCGCGCCAAGACCGGCCTCACGCCGCTCATGGAGGCCGCTTCCGGCGGCTACGTGGAGGTGGGCCGCGTGCTGCTGGACAAGGGCGCCGACGTGAACGCGCCGCCCGTGCCCTCCTCGCGCGACACGGCGCTCACCATCGCCGCGGACAAGGGGCACACCAAGTTCGTCGAGCTGCTGCTGCAGAGGTAACCCATGCATGTATACTGCCCTCATATTATAGTATCACGTGGCTGATGTTAACGTGCCGCAAACTCGTTGGTCGCTCACGTGAATGGAATCGACCAGCTGTGGCTACGTGAAAGTGGTCGTCGTTTTTTTTTTTTTTTAATTTCGGTTACAGATTACTATCATGCATTCTGACCAATCTTTAACGGCATGTAGATTAGAAACTGTGTTGCCAAAAAAAAACAGTCATCCCGTGATACGACTCTTCCATCGCAGCTTTTCGTGGAATTATTATGTGCAAATCGATTACACGCGTGTTTTATACAACTATATCTACAACTGACTTGGATTTGTCACCAGACGAGCGGCGGTGGAGGTGAAGAACAAGAAAGGCAACTCGCCGCTGTGGCTCGCGGCCAACGGCGGCCACCTCACCGTCGTCGAGATGCTCTACGCGGCCGGCGCTGACATCGACTCGCAGGACAATAGAAAGGTTTGTTCATATTTATACTGCAGTTGTCTTGTTGTAACATACTGTATGGTTTGATTTTAAACTTTCGCGTTGCATTGCAATGAGAATTAGACATGACGGGTCTAAACACGAAATATTAATATGAGTAAATGCTACCCACTGCTCGACGTTTCGGCTGCGTTGCAACAGCCGTGGTCACGAGCCAACGAGTTGGCTACTTGGCATACTGTATGGTTGATTTAACATTCTTGACCAAATGCATTAAAATTACGTTTAACAAGTTTAATTAATGTGAAAATAAATGAATTTGTAAGTAAATTGTTCTGTTTCTGTTGCAGGTTTCATGCCTAATGGCCGCTTTTAGAAAGGGCCATACAAAAGTAGTTAAATGGATGGTCGGCGTAGTCACGCAATTCCCCTCTGACCAGGAAATGACAAGGTTAGTAAAAATTATCATTACAATTTCGTCAGAACTGCAATTATTACCTTTTTGCATGAGTACCACCACCGTATTTAGACTGAAGTTCATTGTTCCACAATTTGCTGTAAATTGTGCAATATCTAAGCTGTGTCTGTCCTGTGTTCATCACTCATTTTTTTAAACAATGACACAATCTTGAGAACTCTCACAAACCTGCGATCCACAATAATCTTTTTCCTTCAGGTACATCTGTACAATATCGGACAAGGAACTGCTGGAGAAGTGCCAGGAGTGCGTTCGCGTGATCCGCGCGGCGAAGGAGACTCAAGCGGCGCGCGCTAACCAGAACGCGACCATACTGCTGGAGGAACTAGACGCCGAGCGCTGCCGTGAGGAGACACGTCGCCAGGCCGCCGCGCGCCGCCGAGAGAGGAAGAAGAAGAAGAAGATGGAGAAGAAGGTGAGCACCGTACGTGAGCTTACATAATTATAGTCCCCCTAGCCGACTTCGACAACAGTGGCCAGTCACAACGACTAACCCGACTGCGCGGATTATAGTGCACAAGTGTGTGTGCAAATACAGGTGCACTCTCCATTCCTTTCACTCTCATAGCCCGATGGGACAGCAATCTGACACGACCGGAGAGAGATCAGGCGCTGGACCAACGGCTTTACGTGCGCACCGAGCCACGGAGGTGAAACACCGCCAACCGCCTAACTCTAGGCTACCCTGAAAATTACTGAACAGAAAACCCACATACATATTTACATATTTTTTTGGGAATTGGGGATCGAACCTGGGAACTCTGGTGCAGCCTACATTACCATAGTGATAAATAACTCATGCTGTAAAAGGCACCTGTAACACTATGATTCTGCAACCAATATAAAGACTTGTACACTAAACTGCGAAAACCTTCGTTACTAAGTTTCGAGCAGTTATTCACATCGCGCCGATTTGCAGTTTTGTGTACAAACCCCAAATCAGGCACTCTCTGGTCTTGTTGTTGCTTTCGTCGGGTCTCTTCGGACTTTGAAATTAAAAAGACAAAGAGCACTTGTGTTTTGTGCTAATATTTGTTGTCCTGATCTAAATTCGAAAACTGCAGCGATAGTTGAGCTGCGATTTTGTCTATTTCTGTTTTTTATGTCTTTTGTAGTCTCTACAGACTACGACGACAGGTCCTACGACCTAAATCCTAATTCGGTATTTGTAACTTTTCCACTGTGCCCTTAGGAGGAGAGACGGAAGCTGCAGGCGGAGAACGACAAGAACTCCATGTACAGCGAGAAGGCGCTCGGCGAGTGCTCCGAGGGCGGCGAGCCCGACGACGAGCCGCAGGCCAAGGAGGAGGGCGACTCCGGCATCGACGCCAACTCGCAGGTACGATATAAGCCGCTGTGGATATAGACTGATGTACAAAATGCTACATAAAGTCCGATTTGCTTTGCTTGTCGCATATTATTGTAAACTATCTTGACATTCCTTACAAAGTCATATATTTTTTTAATAAGATAAACACTACACTTGCATAGGTAATTTATCGTTCCACACAGATTCTAGAGAGAATTAATTTTACTTGCTGATATTAATGTATAAGTTATTAAGAGATTATTTACAATATTCTACAAGCAAAGAAAAGCAGATTACTTCAACCAACAAGATGAATAAACAAAATATGCTCCAAACAACACACCTTCTTGTCTTGGTTTCGAACTAAGGAATATTCTTCCTTGTGCTCCGAATACCAGCTAGCGATAAAGACGGGGGCGTCTTCCTTATATACGTCTACTTTACGTCTTTGCAAAGTTTTTGCGACAATATTACCCCTAAAAACGGTCTTAAATTACGACTTGATTGTGGTCTATTGTAATAAATTTATGTTTTTTTTGTTCAGGGCTCATGCTCTTCCTCGGACGTGAAAGCGCCCCCCGCGCAGAACACCAAGTGCAAAAAGAAGAAGAAAGAGGAGAAAACGCCCCCGCCCCCCGCCGCCAGCAATAAGAAACAACCGGACAAAGTAAGTTATAGTTATAAACAATATGGAAAGATGACATCATGTCGTAATTAAATTATAGTTAGTAAAACAGAATGTGTGATCTATTTTCATTCCATCTTACAGAAGTAGCTTTTGTTGATCTCCAAAAATAATGCCAATTCTAAAGTAGTAGCACAGATAATATAATACTACTAGTACAGATACCTCATCTCATACAAGAAAACGGTTCCGCCGTAACTGGCCAATATTTGCGGGCACCCGAAATTTTCATTTGGAATACTACAACATGGATTAGATGGCGCTACGTAGACTGTTGCATTTCACGAAATAAAGCATGTCGATTGCTCGCAATTAGTTCATGTGTTCAGCACGTCAATAAATGGCGCTACGTAGACTGGATTCACGGATAAGCATGTCGATTGCTCACAACTAGTCTACGTGTTTAGTATCTCAATAGATGGCGCTAAACTCATTGCTGTAGTGGCTGACAGTGGCTGTAGCACTAAAATAGGGTTAAAATAATGTAACTAAAATAGAAAGGTAAATTTCGCTACGATTGTTAATGACACGATGGCGCAGCGGATTAGTAAGGCGGCCTCGGATTTTAAACACGCGGGTTCGAATCCCAGTACTATATCGTCGTGATCGTAGAACAATGGCGTATGTGCATTTCGTCAAACTTTACAGGGCGGCAATTTGAAATATTTTGAACGGTTATTTTTAAATAACTTTTTTTGCTTATAACCTAGGGCAATACAAATTTGCATGTGTCAATTTTAAAAGGTCTTTTATAGTATGGAATAGGTATCAAAAGCCTATATTTGCTGGTTTTTGAGAAAAATCACATACGTCATTTTACTTCGGATAAAAATGTGACTCATGGTAAGATACGACGTTTTTCTGCGGATATTCTAATGTCAGATGATACAAAACGACTTTTTTCTATGGACTTTGCATTAAATATTTTGTCGTATTTGAATATTATTAACTGTTATTTTATAAATAAAACTCGAAAACTTTTTGTTTATTAATGTATTTAGCATTTTAGTAGTTTCAGATTGTTACAGTATTATTCAACAATGATTTTAGGCCATACTACAGCTAGACAAACAGGTTAAGTCAATGGATTTCTTAGTCTTATTTATTTATGATTTGATTAAAACATTCACCGTTATAATTTATTTATTTATTTATATTTTGTTGGACTGTGAGTTGTACAATTGGCGGATTTAATGCCTTAGGGCATTCTCGACCAATCATCCACCTGGGAGTGCAGAAAGTTGAATCAGTGGCGGTAAAATTTTCATAACCAACTGGTTTAATTATATTTTACAGCGGTCCAACGCTTTTACGTCCACGCTTTTGAATTTAAATTCCTTCCCTCCCGTAATATCGTGATGTATTATAGGCTTTCTCTATAAATAGGGTATCTAACACAATAATAGTTTTTCTCATCTGACAAGTAGTTCCTGAGATTAGCGCTTTCAAATATAATATATAAAAATATAAGTAGGTATAGATTAACTTACTACTTTAAGAAGAAAATCACAATTGAATTAACGGAAAGTCTCCGTTCCAATAACCTGATAAAATTGAATCATCCTAGAATCAAAAGCTTTGGTAAAATCTTAAAGATGTTTATAATTTTCTTACTTACTTACAACATAAAAATCATGTAGTGGTAGGTACGGCATATTATGAAGAGTCAGACTAAGATAATTTTGAAAACTTACAGGATGTCCAAAAAAAAAAGTTCTCGTAACCATTAATAGGCTTTTTAAGTATATAAAGGCATTAAACTTATAATAAGCCTCTATGATCCTTTTACGACAACCATATAAAATACCTAATATAAAATAAAGATCTAATCGATTGTTTAGATCGCTAACCATTAGAAAATTAGTTATAATAACTGAAAACAACCGGTGTTTTACCAAGATGGAGTTTACAAAACATAGTTGGTAACTAATTAGCTAACAGACATCAATCCAGTTTCAAAATCTTGGCGTTTGGACAAATAGGTACCAAAGCATTTGTTATGAAAGCGTTTGCAGTAGATGGGAATATAATTTGGAGTTTTTATTTATTTACAGAAAATCTTTTATCCCTTGCCATAACACTATCTGGTCCTTATGTAATAATTGAATCAATAACGACGGTATACCTAGTTCCTTTGCTTGCGATGCGACCCCATAATAATTAGGTCCGGGTCTGAGGAAGGAATCCTTGAGAAACCAAGGGTACCTTAACAAATTTTCTAAGCACACTTAATAACAACATTTTCCAGGAAAAAAAAATACATTTGTATCGATGATATTAATTTATTTTCTACAACATCCATACATCCATACATCCATACTTACAAACTTTCGCCTTTATAATAGTAGTAGGATAGTAGGATTACATCATCTGACAAGAGAGAGAAACTTAAATCTAGATTAAATTGACCTAAAGGTTTGACTAACAGAGATTGCTTTTAGCATTAAGTTTACCTTTGTACAACATTATTTATGCAATAATCTTTTATAAAATAAATAGATTCTTAAGACATTAGGTGATTTCCCGTTGACGACGTGTGAACTGACGATCTGTTACTATTATCACGAACTACTGGGTATGTCCAGTACAAAACAAATCATAAAAATGAGAGTAGACATCCTTACAAAAACAAAGAAAACATAAAGGCGATTTTCATCAGGCATAAAATTTAACTATTTGTTTTATATTTCGGTGTTCTCCTTGCAGAGTTAGTTAGCAAATACATTACCAAAAACTTTTTTTCACAAGTCAAATAGACAAAATAATATTATTTTAACTAGTAAAGTAACTTTAAACATGCCATAATATTACAATTAAAATAAGTTTTGGTAAAAATATTTACACACTGCCATTTTTTTCAAAGGTACAATGTCGTAAGTTATTCAGTGCTCGAAGAACATGGATACAAGTGCACTTACGACACTAAAATACGATAACATATCCACAGTATATCGTCGTATGTGATCATCCGCCAGCGTCATGTACACAGAAAAATGCAGTATAGCTACATATGACACGATTTTTATTTATTTTAAAAATAAATAAAAAAGAGTAACAAAAGCTGTATTAAGTACTTATATTGCGTTTAAGCAAAACTTGTAATCTTTTAATCAATTTATTCTTTTGCCATAGAAAAGTGACGTATGATAAAAACCGACTGCTGAATTTGATTTTAGCATGTTTGTCTTTTAAACGTGTGTAAAACACATCAAATTGAATTCGAGTCATTTCTTGGAGTTCCTGATACTTTGCAGGCTAGTCCAACGAACAATGTCACTTGCGCGGATCCGTCGGATGCAAAAAGTTGTCCGCATGCCGTATGCGTACATACGTCGTTTTACTACGGACATTTATCAGAAACGTCATTGTACCTACTGCGTAACTCCGTATCTTTTAGGAAAAATATATTTTTTCTTAATTGGTAATAAAATTTTCGGTGTTTATATACCAAAAATGCAATAAAACGATTTTTGGATTTTTGTCAAATACGTCGTTGTTCTAAGATCATGACGATATGTTCTTCTTTATTTTGTTTTTGTTTTTATCAGTGTTTTGAACTTTTTTCTCTTTTCTTTTCAACAAAATCCAGAAATTATAAAATAATATGTGACAAGATGTCCTAAAACTACTACAATAAATAATTTAAAATGTTTTATATTATATGACAGTAATTTGTAAATGAAAAAATTAAAACGTCGCTTTTCGTCATCCATCATATAAAAGTAGAGTAGGTTTCCTAAATAAATGCAATTTGTAAGTACTTCAGAATTTCCAAGTTCCTCCTTATCTTTTGTTCACTAGCACAAGGACCGTCCAATACGGCTCTCTCAGTAGTTCTGTTTCAGTCCCCATTATGAGAGTAAAGAGTACGGATAGATTGGTTAGTTTAGTAGGTACTGCAAGAGCGAGACAGAGCGAGGCTGTTGCACGGCTCGGCCGGCTCTCGTGACCTCTCGAGGAGAGCCCACGCTAGTCTCACGCCGCGCGCCGAATTATTATTTCGACAGTGCAAGCAGAAATGTTATTAAACGTCTATGTAATTTATGTATTGTTTTATGTATTGTTATTGTATATATTTGAGTTGATTTTCACATTCATTGCAATTTCGACTCATGTTTCACGTTCATGTTTGTTATTAAGCCGGCGTTACATAGGTAACGCCGGCTTATTCATAGGAATGAAATGAGTTTTCTTTGGAATAATTTCTAATAAAAAAATGATTTTATTCTTCATTCTAGTAGACAGCTAAAATCTTATTGTTCCGCCCGGCAGCTACAGATTAGCAAGAGTCGGCGGCTAAACCGGTGTGTGGCCGGCCGGTATATGGCGCAACAAATTGTACTTAATTCCATTGTTTTCATTAAGTTAATGGTGTTGTCAATTATACATAATATACGCTCGCAGCTTTGCAAAATGCCGAAGGAAAATGACAACTCGTTCAATTTTCGACGTTAGTTATAGTTTTAGGGTAACCATGATTTAACAACATTTACGTCAAAACCAGACTTGTTTTCAGCAATCAGAAATAAAGTCTGATTTGCGCAAATGACGAATTAGAACCAATGAAAATATTAAATAAGATTAAGTTATCCGTTTTGGTTTTCGTAAAGTTCACGCCATATGGCATTCTCTACCAGTCATACCTTTGGGCTAAGCAGAAATGATTGTGGACGGTGCGACAAAGAAATGAAATTAATTATTATCATTTCAATTGTGTTCTAAGACATGGCAATAAGACAGGTATTTGGTTGCAGTAATTCGATAACATAACCGATAGATAGAGCTTATAAAAATAACCGTTGAGATTTAACACTTTTTACGACATTTAAAAATTTAGTTTTAAGTCATAGCAATAAGACAGGTTTTTGGTTACAGTAATTCGATATTTTAACAGATAGACGATAACTAATAAAAATAACACTTTCCATGACATTTAAAATTGAGTTTTATGTCAGTGCAGTAAGACAGATTTTTGGTTGCAATAATTCGTTAACATATCAGATCGACGATAAGTAATAAAAATAACACTTTTGTGTTCGCAGTACCAGTAAAATAGCATAACAGTCCAGCAAGACTAATATTATTATAACGTCAAAATCAACATGTTATTTATTAGTAACAAATGTGTTATATTATGTTAGCGAATTCAAGCAGTTATTCCCACTCCTACTCATTAAGTCATTTATTGTTTCCCAAATATTTTGTTGATTTTTGTAACTTAATAATATAACAACGAACAAATTGGATAAAAAATATGATACGAGTATGTTAATGCTTTCGATGCTTAGATAAATAAAACTTCATAACTCAAAAAATAAACAAAACATTTTCAACCAATAGTTTAACGTTTGAGATATAGACGCTTCCAAAGTGGGGAAGTGGGCATCCCGCCCCCACTTCTAACCTTTGAACTAAGAAAGTAAAATTTTTGAAAAATATACATATGATTTAGATCTCAACAAAAACTTTCAACAAAAATTGGTGTGAATGAGATCGAACCAGTGTTTTTGAGATATTGCACAGTTTTATCAACCGCAAATATAACTTTGTCTTCCATACAAACACTAAGAAAAACTAAGTTATTTTTGCTGTCACAAATGTGATGTTTTCGTTAGGTGAAAGTAAGTAGATCCCGAATTTAGTGAAGGGTGTCATGGTGTACGGCATCTATCTAGAAATCATCGATTAGATAAAATATTTTATAATGGCAGATTTAAAGATAAGATACTTTAAATCTGCCATTATAAAATATTTTATGGTGTATAAAAATATTTTATGGTGGATGGATAGAGTAAAAAAATATTACTATTTATTTCATGCATAATAAATATTCTATTTTTACAAGTATATTGAAAAGAGAGAGGCTTGTGTTGATCATGGTGGAAGAGTAATTATTTGAACTGTAGACACGACAAACATTTCTTAAAAACTATTAACTTTTAATTAGTGGCAGGCAAAACGAAGGGCAGACGAAAAACTATTATTGGGTGCCCTTTATAAAAAACCTTAGTCTTATTAGTCTAAAATAAAATACAGCAAAGCTAGGTCACCCAGGTACCTACTAAGTAGATAAACAAACATGTTTATATTTTTAAAACTAACTAAATGAAAAATAATCTCATTGTGGCATTATATTACTGCTGATAACCGCAACTATTTCATTTCCAATACCTATGGGTTGGCTGGAAGAGATCTCTTTTAGAGATAAGCCCACCTTTGTTCACATTGTGACTTCTTGTATTTTCTGTACATCTATTAAGTGCTATAAAGAAAGAATATAATTTAATAATCATCATTTAACATCATCATCGTCATTATCAGCCAAAAGACGTCAACTGCTGAGCATAGGCCTCCCCACATTATGATAATCAGCATAACAATAAGACACGTGTGCCAAAAACCAGAACTTATTTCTTCAACATGCCACGGCATAATAATATAAGCGGCGATAGAAATGTAAATCAAAAGTGGCGGAATTTTATGAAATGCCGCAACATTTCATGTAAGTACAATTGAAACGCAGTATGCATAATGCCGATTTTTTTTAAATTCGTTCTTTTTCGTGCCACGGCTGAGCAAAACAAAATGGCGTCAAGTAGCGACCGCGTGAGTGATAATAGTCACTTGAAAGACGTTTGCTACAGTTAATTAGAATAGAATAGATAATCCCTGTAGAAAGTCAATTTTTTTAAGGTTATACACCTCTTTCAATGCTATTGGGCCCATCAAATCTGGTATCTGAATGACGCTTGGAAGTGTGACAGAACTGACAGAGTAATTGCTATTGTCAATCTGAAAACGTTCATAACATTGAGTGATTTAAATGTTTTATTATGTATATATTATGATACTAAAAAAGAAAGAAGAGGTGCTCGCTCGTAGCGCAGTGGTGGCAGCGCTTTGGTATTAATACCGATGTTAAGCAACTTACGGCGCGGTCAGTGTTTGGATGATACGTCAGTTTTTCTTTGCTTGTCGAATATTGTAAACAATCTTGACATTTCTTTTTAACGAAATCATTCTTTTAACACAACAATCACAACCTGCATTAGGTAATTTATCGTTGAACACTTGAGATCTTTTTAAATCAAATAGTTGATGAATGTTACTTTTTTTATTATATATTAAGATATTCCTTAAAAGAAAAAAAAAATGTTTACAACATTCGACAAGCAATAAAAAACGGATTATACATATTTTATGAAATCTTCAGCACTAAGGGACATCTTAGTGTAGAAGCACATGTTTAACAAGTTAGTCTTTGTTGTAATCATTGTCATCATGCTTAATTTCTGAAATAAAATCCTATTTGTCCTACCAAACTGTTAGTCATGGTCACCCTAAATCTTCATCATTGACAACAAAACCAACGTCGTGGTGATGACGATTAAACAGTTATTATCATCTTTAGACATACTCTTACTAATCTGTGGTTATTATCACTGAATAGATAAATAAGGTTATTATTATCAATCAATGTTATCAATATCATTGTGCAATAACCTTTGACATTTTGTAAACTGCAAACGTTTAAAAACAGTCGACGCCAATTATGAAATCTGTGGAATTATTTTGCCTGCGACTTACAATAAACGAACAGACAACAATCTACAACAAAGTTTCGGCGAAAACCGGAAAGTGCTAGAATTGTGTTTGGTTATTTATGTTCATGTGATGATGATATTCAGAAATCTTAGAATGTTATAAAACTATTTAAATATTTCACCTATATCCTATTGTTTTAATAAACCTACCAATGTTTAATTTAAACGCTCACGGATGCGGTTATCAACATTATTTTGTTTACTCCACCGCCAGCCTATCGATGCCTGCCTGAGCTTTTACCGAAATCAAAATAAATTGCATAACCTTATTCGTACTTGCTTAGTTTTTAAAGTTGATTTATAATCAATGGACAAAATGCGCCATCTATTACCACCTCATAAATACGCCGCAAAGTTTTATCATATACCGACAGAGGGCTCTATGTCGTTTAAGCATGCTTTTATGTGTGCTTTTATGCTATTTACAACATTTTTACTTTTTGAGAAAAAATTGGGTAGTATTAAGTTTTATCTGTTTTAAACGGCTAAAAATACTTATTTACAAATTTTTTGGATATAATCTTCATGTATTTTAGGTTTTTAATCCAAATTAATAAACCGTTTCTCCGATGACCAGACGGGTAGCGCCATCTATCGAGAAAATTTACAAGCTGTGAAACCTATGTTCCGAATGAGACCCCGAGGTAGTAGTAAGTAGTGTACGAATGAAATAGAGTACGAACAACTATTACATTCAGAGTACGAATAGCACCCTGATTGTATTTCATATTGTTGTGAAGTCGATACATAGATATAAGATCACAAATACCAACTCATTCTGATCAAAAAAATTTAACATACGTACTTTGTTCGCCAGAACAAACCCAAACTAGAAACAAAACCAGAGAAAGAGAGCACCCCGAAGGCAGACAAGAAAGAGAAAGAGAACGTGGCGCCCGCCTCTCCCCCTCCCACGCCCGCGCGGGCCCCCGCCGCGCCGCCGCGACAGGAGAAGAGAGAGAAGTAAGTTTCGAGTAGAAATTCCGACATATTTACATTATGGGTCAAGTTACACTGGCTACCTACCTCCCATGCAAGAGCCCAGGCTTACACCGCTAAGGGTGTCGCCGTCAACAGATACGATCTGATTCCAAGGCAGCCACATAAATTGTAGCCAGTGTATTTTGACCCTAATTTATTGCACTCTTTGAAAACTGGTGTAGAAGTAATAACGATCGTTGTAAATTCCTCCTTACTTTCTACAATAGAGTAGTGAAAGAAAATTAGCATCGCGTTGTTTAATCTTATTATTTCTGGAGTATTGCGGAATTCACAACATGATTATTACAACATGTAGCTCTTTGATTTGTAGTTAATTTGCATTTATAACAGTAGTGAAAGTTAGACTCTGCTCTTTGACGATACGACTTATTTGCATGCTTGTTTTATCGTGTGGATAATGCTTAATTAAATATTAACTTCTTATCTGTAGAGCTATGTAGTGGGCCAGGTCTTGAGATGAGTAGAGGGGTATAGGAATGAAATATTTGTTCTTGCAGAAAACCTGAAGAGGATATCCCTAAGAGCATTACAGTACAGAATGTAAATAAATACGGGAGTAGCTCTAGAAAGAGTCAAGTATTCGAATCCACTAGGCTCAATGTGGACAAGGACGAGTTTGACACGACCGACAAAAATAAAAAATATCAGAAGATTCTGTAAGTTGAGATTATATTTGTCGACATCACGAAACATCACTAGCGGGCCACACCGAACATTACATGTGTCAAGTCTGTTCGTCCTCTCAGTGTGAACCGCACATTCGCGACGGCTGCGTGGCCGCGACTGCATGCCGCATTGTTTGTTACAATACTGTACATTACTAACACCTTGTATATTTAGCTGCATGACTAATGTTGTGGGATGTGTGGTGTATGGATAAAATAAACGCTTTTACGGGTGCCATTTGTTCATGCGTTGCAATTTTAACAAATACAAAACCTTAACTTAATTTGCAACAATCATTAAACTTTTATTTACAAACTAATAAGAGACATATTTTAACTTTTCTTATATTGCAGTTTCTACGAAATTGTTTAATCGAATTTAAATTCTTAGTTTCGTTTTATAAATGCTTCATCACTCGCATCAATAAACTTGACCCTAACCAGGCGAAGGGTAGCCAAATCATATTATGTGTTGTACTTTTTGAGAGCGGGACAACTGATATTTTACATTTGTCTTTGCAATGCCTCTTGTCCACAGCACGTTTCCTAACGCAGTTTCCGTACGGCTAACACACCGTGTTTACCTACCAACGCCCTTTATGTCAACAAGCTCCCACAGTGATCCATACAACACTAAGCACAATAACGAATTAAACGCATTGAATTGAACTACTATTCCTAACGTATGGAACAGACACCACGAACAAATTTATAGCGCCTTGATTTAACGCCAATTGGCATCAATGAGTACAAACGGTTTCAAATTCGATATTCTAAAGAAAATACGTCACAGTCTTGCCATCTAGTTGTAACACATTTTATTGCTTTTCTAATCTTTATCTAAAAATCACTGATTAAACGTAGCTTTGTCACGGCGATAAACGTACGTGTGTACAAGAGGCCTAACAGTTTTGAGATTTCATGAAATGTTTATGTGATCTATGAAGAGGTATAACGTGTGTGTGTTGTGCAGAGCGGATACGGAGAGCAAGAGCACGTCGCCGAAGGGCGGCTGCGTGGGCGGGCGGCGCGAGGACGGCTGGAAGGAGGTCGTGCGCAAGTCCAGCGTGCAGACGCTCTCCACCGTCGAGCCTGGGTGAGTATACTCTTCAGAAATATTTATTTATTTATACTTTATTGCACAACCCAATTTTTGTACAAAAGGTGATGGTGAAAGATCATGGTAGATTTAGTGATTTAAAACTTCATGCGCATTAAATGATTGTACTTGTGGCGGATTAAGTGCCAAAAGCATTCTTAACCTGTCAATCATAGGTCAGATCAGACAAAATACAGATAGTGAAAAAAATTATAGAGGCAAGAAAATATCTCATTGGAACTCTTTGGAATACCACATTACTAGTGTTGTCTAAAAGTATTGAATCTCCCTTTCCTTGTTATACTTACATACAGCTTATCGTGGTCACGTCGTACGGAAATATGTGATAAGACTGCTAGTTTTCAAAAAATCGCACGCTTACTACGTATAACAACATCACACGGTAGTTCGTTCGGTGCGTCCCCGAGTCAACACTCGGGTTGTTCGCTACACAAGTTGTTGTGTAGCGAACAACCCGAGTGTTGACTCAAATGTGAACTCCAGGCGACGTAGGTATGATTCGCGACTTCACTTCGAGCCGTTTGTATGAAATACAGATTACATCTACTATATAAAAATAAGTCGGGTTTTCCTTCCTGACGCTATAACTCCAGAACGCACGAACCCATTTCCACGGTTTTGCATTCGTTGGAAAGGTCTTGTGCACCGTGAGGCTTATAGCAAAGAAAATTCCTATAAAACGGGGCCGGGGCGGGACGGCGCTGGGGGCGAAACGAAGTTCGCTGGGACCGCTTGTACTGTTATATAAATAGTATTACCGTGACCACGCGTATTTTTTATATTTAATAAGTGCACTAATGTTAGTTAACAAAATGTTTAAGCTTAGTTCTAATGATTCCTAAATTTATAAATTCATCAGATGCAAGAAAGTGTCGGTCGCGTCGCACGCCATATCGCGGGTGATCGGTCGCGCGGGCAGCAACATCAACGCGATCCGCGCGGCGACCGGCGCGCACATCGAGGTGGACAAGCAGAGCAAGGGGCAGGGCGAGCGCATCATCACCATCAAGTGAGCATTTGATAGTGTTCTCACGTTTGTTTTTATAGTATATCCCCGGGTCGGGCCAAAAATATGTATCTGAGTTTTTCTGTTTAGAAATTCTCTGGGTAGCATGTTCTGTGCCATCGGGCTATGAGAGGGAAAGGAATAGAGAGAGCACC